>LBNU01004920.1:0-12191 GCA_014162995.1 Artemisia annua
GGAATGCAAATCCCCTATGATGTATTATTTTGGATGGTAGGGCAAGAGTGTATAAAAAAAATAATAATAAAATAAAAAAAAAATCGAAAAATCAAGAAAAATAAAAAAAATATGAAAAAGAAAGAAGAAAAACATACGGACTACCATCCCGTTTCCTTTTATGTTCCTTTTTAGTTTTTGTTATTTCATTTTTAGACTAAGATTGAGTCGAGTCTTGACTTAAGCAACGATGTAGAGTGCATGTATTTGATCATGATAATTAACTTGCCGCCAGTAAAATACCCTTTATTCCAACCAAACCGTGTTACCATATCCCTACACCTTACGTTACAACCCTTTATAAAGCCCTCTTTGATAGTTTATCTTAGGTGCTTACGCCTAGTGGAGGAGTAATTGATCCTTTCCCAAGCCTATGGTAATCTATTTGCTATGACAGGTAGTGAGTGTTATTTTCCGTTTCCATTTATGAGATATAAACTTTATGACATTTGTGAGATGTGAGAATCCAAACACTATTTGTGAGGTGCTAGTGTATGACTTCCGTGCTTGTTATGATTAGGGTCTAATAACTATTTGTTGTAATTATTTTTATATTCGTGTTAAATGACCCATAACTCATATTTTGATTGGAATAAAAGCTCATTTGCTTGAGGACAAGCAAATCTCAAGTGTAAGGGTATTTGATGAGACGAAAAGTGTTACGCTTTTAGGGGGTCATTTAAGCCCTAATTCGTATAAATGTGATCAAATATTGCCCTAAATCGTTCCTTTTGTCATTTTAGGTACTTTTGAGAGGAATTCTGGAAAACATGCATATTCGGACGTTTTTGGAGCATAAAAGTGAAGAAAACGACAAAGTCTCAAAAGATGAAGATTTACAACCTGACGGCGTCAGAAGTCACAAGGTGACGCCGTCAGAAAGCCTTGACAAAAGAGTGGAAACCAATTATCAAATGACGGGCCAGAGGAAATTTTGGATTTAACACCTGACGCCGTCAGGTGTTAGGAAAAGTAGGCCGTCAGGAGTAAAGTTAAAGAGTGACGGCCCAGAAGGATTTATAAGGTGACGGCGTCAGAAGTGGATCTAGGCCATCCGAGAAACCTAATGGCGGCGAGCTGACGGCGTCAGCCCTTATAACCTGACGCCGTCAGAGTGTAAAATCTATATATAGTTTTCTAATTTTCATTCATTAGTGTGGAACTTTGTGGAGAACTTTTAGGGCAAACCCTAAAGACGAATTTTCTGTGACTTTTAGGGTTTCCAACCCTTGGAACCCTAGTGCTTAATTAAAGATAAGTCTTCACTTTAATTCAATCAATATGTCTATGTGTTGGTTGTCTATCTATCTTGCTTATCTTTCAATTAACATGAGTAGCTAAATTCTCTAGTGTTTGCTTAGATCTAATGAAACCTAACTATTAATTATTGGTTGATTGGTGTGTGTTGTTGTTTGTTGGGATGATTGTTTCATCGATGTTAGGCTCAAGAAAACTGGCCAACCTCCTTTATGGTAACGTGCTTGAACGTCTTGGGAAACATGTAGTCGAGGCATACTAGGCTATTAAGGTAGTATTTAACGCATGAGCCACTGTTTACAACCCCTATGGTTGTGCCGTGCATGGCATAGGGCGAGATAAGAGCTCATAGAATTGGAGAGATATGTATGCCACTCCATGAGTTATTAGGAATACACCCTTCATCCACACAAGTAACACACATATCAATTAACCGGTAAAAGATAGTTAGGGAGTAATGAAATCTAAGTAAACACAATTTTCTCCATATTGTTTTCACAACCACAATAGTTTAGATATTTATTTTATTTTAATTTGCATAAGTAGTAAACTTGGGTTAGTTGACTAGCAACTAATTCCGCCCTTCCTCTAAAAACCGAGATTTTACTTGCTTTCTAAAAAATATAAAAATACAAAAAGAATCTTCCTTCCACCTTTAGACCTATTAGAGTAGCTTTTCTATCCTAACGAACACTATTCCCTGTGAGAGAACGATCAATCCCCCGTACTTACCACTATCCTATACTACATCGGTCAGGTACACTGCCTGGTGGGGTTGTAAGCCTCTTGAGATCCCTCGAGAGGTAAAACCTGTTGTAAGGTCACAAAACCACGCATCACGGTGGTAATTTTGCTATTACTTTGATTTTTGCTTTGTCAACTTCTAATCCTGCTCCTGATACTTTATGTCCGAGTACTATTCCTTCTTTAACCATGAAGTGACATTTTTCCCAATTAAGGACTAAATTAGCTTCTTCACATCTTTTAAGCATTTTATTTAGGTTTACCAAACAACTTTTAAATGAATCTCCGAAAACAGAATAGTCATCCATGAAAATTTCCATAGATTCTTCGATCATGTCATGGAAAATTGCAATCATGCATCTTTGAAATGTGCAGGTGCATTACATAAACCAAAAGGCATATGTCTATAAGCATATGTTCTAAAGGAACATGTGAACGTTGTTTTTTCTTGATCGAGTGGATCAATTGGAATTTGAAAGTATCCAGAAAAACCATCGAGAAAACAAAAGTATTCGTTTCCTGCCAGTCTTTCCAACATTTGATCCATAAAGGGTAGGGGAAAATGATCTTTGGCTGTAGCCTCATTGAGTTTACGATAGTTAATACAAACTCTCCAACCAGTGATTGTTCTGGTGGGAACTAATTCGTCATTTTCATTTGTGACCACGGTAATACCGCCTTTCTTCGGTACACAATGAATTGGGCTTACCCAGGGACTATCAGCTATAGGATAAATAATTCCGGCATCTAGGAGTTTTATTATTTCCTTTTTCACTACTTCTTGCATATTAGGATTTAATCTTCTTTGTTTTTGAATAACTGGTTTTTTATCATCCAACATTTGAATTTTATGTTTGCAGAATGAAGGACAGATTCCAGGAATATCTAAAGTTTTCCAAGCAAAGGCTTGTTTATGATTTTTAAGAACTGTGAGTAGATNAATGAATTGGGCTTACCCAGGGACTATCAGCTATAGGATAAATAATTCCGGCATCTAGGAGTTTTATTATTTCCTTTTTCACTACTTCTTGCATATTAGGATTTAATCTTCTTTGTTTTTGAATAACTGGTTTTTTATCATCCAACATTTGAATTTTATGTTTGCAGAATGAAGGACAGATTCCAGGAATATCTAAAGTTTTCCAAGCAAAGGCTTGTTTATGATTTTTAAGAACTGTGAGTAGATCAGCTTTATTCTTTTCTGAGAGTTCGGAAGATATTATAACTGGAAGCAAAGATGTGCCTTCGAGAAAAGCATATTCAAGATGTTTAGGAAGTGGTTTGAGTTCGAGGTCAGTGGGTGGTTCTTCGATAGATTTCTTTGTCTTGTATTTCGAATTGAAATTTATTTGTTCGAAAATGATTTCTTCTTCATCATCGGTTTCAATCTCTTCGCTCATGGCAACAAATTTTTCAAACTTAGCATAGAGTTTTTCTTCGAGAATTGTTCCTTCAATTGAGTGAGAAATATCCACTCCTTCGTTTAGGAGATTATCAAAATCTTCCTCGAGAACTTCGTCAATTACGTCTATGCTAAAACATGTGTCATCATTAGAGTAGGAATGTTTCATGGCTGAATCAATCGAAAAAGATAATCTTTCATCACCAATTCCTAAATTTAGTTTTCTTTGTTTAACTTTTATTATTGCGTCAGCTGTGTGTAAGAACGGTCTTCCTAGAATTAGAGGAACTTTACTATCTTCTTCCATTTCTAGAATAACGAAGTCAACAGGAAAGGTGAATTTACCAACTTCGACCAGCATGTTCTATGCTATTCCAACCGGGTATTGAAAAAATCGATCCGCAAGTCAAACACTTATTTTTGTAGGTTTGAGGGTTTCCAGAGAAATTTTTGCATAGAGAGAATATGGCATGAGATTGATACTTGCGCCAAGATCAGCTAGAGCATTACAAGAGAATTTTTTACCAAAATTACACGGAATTAGAAAATTTCCTGGATCTCCTAATTTTGGTGGAACTTTGTTTTGGATTATTGCTGAAGATTCGTTGCTTAGAAAGGCTGCGGATATTTGTTCTATTTTGTTTTTGTTACTAACAAGTTCTTTCAGAAATTTACCATAGTTTGGCATTCCGGCAATAACATCGATTAATGGAACGTTTGTTCGAACAGCTCGAATCATGTCTAGGAACTTCCCATATTGAGCTTCCATTTTCTCTTTTCTAAGACGTTGTGGGTATGGTATCTTTGGTTTGTATGGTTTTAGAACAGGTGTTTTAGGTATTTCTTTCGTTTGTCTTTTTCTGAGGTGACGGTTCATCCTCTTCTTCACTATCAATTTCAAAAGTAGGTTGTGTTTGACTGGGATTGGGGGGTGGTTCATATGAGGTACCATGTCTGGTTGTTATAGCATTTACATGTTCATGACGAGCTGGTGGTGGTTGATAGGGTTTAGAGTTATTGTTTCTTGGATTAGGAGTAGTGTTACTGGGAAGGGATCCTGGTGGTCTATTAGATTGTTTTTCAGCAAGTTTGTCGAATTTTTCTTCTAGATTTTGGATAGAGGCTTGATGGTTTCTTGTTGTGGAATCAAGTCTATCTTTGAGATCATTGAACATGTTTTTAACGTATGTATTTGTTTATTTTTGTTACTTAATGAATTCGCTTAGTTGTTTTTGGATATCAGGTTTTTCTTCAGAATATGGTCGAGTTTGATCGCGGTTATAATCTGGTCTATCATTAGAACGCCATTTATCGTTATCTCGGCCACGATAATCATTGTAGAAACGAGATCGTCTAAATGTTTGCATGAATTTTGCTTCTTCTTCTCGAGACATAGGTGTGTCATCATCATTGCAATTTGCGGTTGAATGATTTCCACCACAATTGTTGCAAGATTCCCTTTTCTCTTTCATTTCCTTATACTGAGCATCCATTTTTATGGCCATGGCATCCATTCGAGCCATTATTTTGACAGTATCGAAAACACTACTGCCTTCATCGGCGAAAGCAAAAGTTTTTCGAAGAGCGGATTTGGTTCTTTGGTTTTTAGCCCAATCATGTTTGAGTAAGACTTTGTCTTCAAGTAATTGATAGGCTTGATTTGGTGTTTTGTACATGAAAATTCCTCCTGCAGCAGCGTTTAAGGCTTCTTGAGTACTCTCGTCAAGTCCATGGTAAAAGATTTTAATTATATTCCCTTTACTTAGACCATGTCCATGACAATTCCTGAGCATTTCTTTCATTCGTAACCATGATTCGGTTAAGGTTTCTCGATCTTGTTGAGAAAAGGCACGAATTTCACCGAGAAGTCGGTCAAATAAGGCTGGGGGAAAGAATCGACTTATAAAAGCAGTACGAAGTTCATCCCATGATGCTATGGTTCCTTCGTCGAGTTCATCTAACCAAGTTTTTGCTTCTCCAGTTAGGGATAATGGAAACATCATAAGCCGGACGGCTTCATTCTCAGTTTCTCCGTATCTGAACATTTCACAAATTCCAAGGAATTCGTGAATGTGCGTGTGTGGATCAGTTTTTGTTCTACCATCGAATTGATTTCCTTTAACAAGGGTGAGATGGTTTCCTTTGATGGCAAACTCATTAGCAGTGTTGGGTAGAGTGATTACGGGACCAGGAGTAGGAGCAACTGTTCGTTCATTTGCCCACATGGGTTCATTGTCAGTTCCGTCCATTGGATCGTGGAGGTTTATAAATTTGATAAAGAATCGATAAAGAGAGAGATTGTCAACAGATGGGATAATCTCTTTAGGAATTTCTGGTCTTTTGTCTTTTTGTGATATAGGAACTTTTTTGTTTCGTCTACGTCTTTGATTGATTGTTCTTTCTGGTTCTGATAAAGGACTAATCAGTTCTGAGTTGGCTGATCGTGTGACCATCCAATATTGGATTTATGAAGGTTAGAACAACTGAATTTTAATTCGGATGAATCTATTTTCAGTTTTTGAGTTAATAAACACGGCGTGTTTAGTAATAAGTGCGGCGTGTTTCTGGGTTGGAGTTTGAATTTTTAGATTTTAGATTTCCAGAAGAGCGGCGCTTTTGTGAAAAAGCTCACCGTGATCGTGATTCAAAAGCGGCGGTTTCAATTGAAAACCGGCGGTTATTTAGGACATAGTGGGTAATTTTTATTATTTTTTATTTTTTTATTTTTTTTTATTTTTTTTTTATTTTTTTTGCAGTTTAACACTGGAAGATAATCTAAATATACCTAAAAACGATTAAACAATTAATAATAGAGCAACTACTAGTCCCCGGCAGCGGCGCCAAAACTTTGATGTGTTTCGAAAGCTTTATATTTATCAAACTAAT
This sequence comes from Artemisia annua, assembly GCA_014162995.1. Lineage (NCBI taxonomy): Eukaryota > Viridiplantae > Streptophyta > Magnoliopsida > Asterales > Asteraceae > Artemisia > Artemisia annua. The sequence goes on from LBNU01004920.1 coordinate 6,329, forward strand.
TTTACGGATTTCCTTATTACTCAAAACACACGGGTAAAAGTATAACCCTCATTTATAGTAAAGAGTTTTGGTAAGACCGGGTCGTTCCACAGGGACTGAGGTTTGCTCTTATGTATCAATTAACTAATCAATATAATTTAGAAGACTTATGCAGTTTGTTATTAAGTTCAAATATGAGACAGATATGATTACTTTGATAGTTCCTATAACTTAGTGATGGCATATGATAATGATCTCAATGATTCTTAACAAATGATAAGTTGTTTTCGTCAAAATAACGTTTCATCAGTTTATATTTGTGATTCAAGATTTATGTCTGCTAGCACTTGAACAAGTCGAAGTACTAGTTGCAATAATTCAAACCTTTATTGTTTATTTCAATACAAAAGCGATTTCTCCTTCAATTGGTCAACATACATAGACATATATTGAGAATCATAAAATACTAGCCAAATCTTTCGACCCTTTTTAAGTAGTAATTATAATCAAAGAGATAAACAATTGTTATAAGTTTAAGGTACAACAAGGTTGCAACATAAACAAGAAATCAACAGGAGATCATAACCATAACCAAACACTTTATTATATTAACATATATCCAAGCAACCATAAGGAGTTTAGCCTAACATGGCTTTAGTAATCATGCTTACAGTGATAATAGTGTACGAAATGATCAACATACTTTATGAATTATTGTAATGAAGAAGCTACCGTCACTAGCGATCACCACAATTAATATCGAGACAGTATTACAACGCTTTTAGAACTTTGACTGAATTCTATCACCCCAATGATTGGAATGCGAGATAGATAGTATCAGAGCTTTGTTGGTTGTTGGGAAGAGTGTTGGTGTATAAAATGAGGCGAAATGAGGCTCTATTTATAGGCAGAGGTTGACTGGCCAGGTACTGAAGTACGCCGCTGATGAACAAAAGATCGGCGTGCTTCCCATGGAATGTCGACGCACTTAGTGATAACAACGGCGACTTTCAAGAGTTCTCTTGGGCCCAAAGGGTCATTAATAGAGGCTAAAGGTCGGCGTGCTTTCAATATAAAACCGGCATACTTTGCTTGACTTGACTTAAGTTATAATGATTTATTCTTGTCCCCGTAATCGGCGCTTTTTAGATGAAAGTTCGGCGCTCTTTTAGACTGGAATAGGCTTTATCATAGGTTTATCTCGAGTTTGCATACTTTGCCTTTAACTAATGAAGTTCTTTGTCAAGAGGACCTGCAACATATTTTCATGCAATTAAGTATCGAAAGTCCTTATAAATCATATAGAAACTAACAAATAATGCTATATAAAATATGTATAATTCGAGCGTTATCAATCCCCATCAAAGTGTTCTCGAGAAAAAGGATATTAATGAGTCATTTCCTCTCGAGACACTTGGGAGTGTATCACATGACCCAAATACACCATGGTTCGCCGACTTTGCGAATTACCATGCGGGGAATTTCATTAGGAAATGGATGTCGTCCCAACAAAAGAAGAAATTCTTTAAGGACGTTAAGCATTATTATTGGGACGATCCCTATTTGTTTAGAGTTTGTGCGGACCAAGTGATTAGGCGGTGTGTTCACAGCAAGGAAGCCGATGAGATTCTTATGGCATGCCACAATGGACCCACGGGGGGACATCATGGTGCTAATTTTACCGCCAAGAAAGTGTTTAATTCCGGCTTCTATTGGCCGACGATATACCGAGATGCACAAGACTTGGTGAAGTCTTGTGACTCGTGCCAACGTCAAGGAAAAATTTCACAACGAGATGAGATGCCTCAAAACGCTATTCAAGTTTGTAAAATCTTTGACGTTTGGGGTATAGATTTCATGGTACCATTCCCGTCTTCGAGAGGGAATAAGTATATACTCGTGGCGGTCGATTACTTGTCAAAATGGGTTGAAGCGAAAGCGCTCCCCACAAATGACGCCCGAGTAGTAGTTAAGTTTTTGAAGAGTCTATTTTCCCGATTTGATATACCTCGTGCTACCATAAGTGATCGTGGTACTCATTTTTGTAATGATCAATTTGCCAAAGTTATGCTTAAGTATGGAGTTACCCATCGTCTTAGCGTATCATCCGCAAACGAGCGGTCAAGTTGAAGTGTCCAATCGTGGACTTAAGAGGATCTTAGAAAGGACCATAGGTGAACATCGTGCCTCTTGGGCCGATAAGCTAGATGATGCATTATGGGCTTTCCGCACCGCTTACAAAACACCCATTTGGGTGCACTCCATATAAGTTGGTGTATGGAAAGGCTTGCCACTTACCCATAGAGTTAGAGCACAAAGCCTATTGGGCCTTGAAACATGCTAATTTTGACCTTAAGACCGCGGGTGATCATCGTAAAATACAATTGAATGAATTGGTTGAATTACGTGATCAAGCTTATAAGAATTCTTTAATCTACAAAGAGAAAACGAAGAGGATTCATGATGCTAAGATTAAGAATCGTGATTTAAATATAGGAGACCGAGTCCTTCTTTTTAATTCTCGATTGAAGATTTTCTCGGGCAAGCTTAAGACCCGTTGGTCTGGATCGTTCATTATTACCCATGTGTTCCCTTATGGCACCGTCGATGGGAGGCAACCCATGCTTATCCATCTATCTTTTTCTTTTCTATTTCTAATAAATAACGTGAGGAGGGGCGACCTCTTCCACTCTTGTGTTTTTCGTGGTTGTTTGTGAGTATCCAGGATTGTCCCAAATTATGATGACTCTCGTGCTCGTTGTTTCTCTTCTCCACTCGAGTATCATTCTTCGTTGCTTATGGAAATCCGATATCCAAAAATCTTATCGACAAACGTTATCTTTGGCATAATTAATAAACGGCATAGATTTTTGTTAGGATTACCCTTACCTTTGAAACATTGACGACAATGTTTATCTTTAGTCTGGGGGGGAGGTGAATCTTCGATTCGATTTGACCTTGCACTTTCACTTTGTCGATTACTCTCGCAACCCCGTTTTTCAAAAAAATGCAAAAATTGAAAAAAATTGAAAAATTTTGAAAAATTTCAAAGAAAAATGATGAAATGTTGTGAAAAAGCAAAAAAAAATGAGAAAAAGTTGAAAAGTGTGCAAAAATATAATAAGTGTTTTGATACCTTGTTGACTTTCCAGCTGGCGAGAGTAGGAATAAAATTTTGACTTGACCGGGCGTGTTGAGCCCTAGCTTGTTCCCTTAACCAATGATAATCATATAAGCTCGTGCTAGTCTTGTACACCAGGAGCTATAAAACGCGAATTCTTTCTTAAGAATCTGCAAGTTCCCGTACTTGACTTTAGAAATGCATGGCTTAAAATCTTTCGCTAGTCTTTTACATAAGGAGCTAGAAAACGCGAATTCTTTTATTAGAATTTGCAAGTTTCCGTATCTGACTTTATATATCCGTGGCTGATTATCGGCTAAGTATTCGCGAGTCTCATTATTTGAGATTTTTAAATGTGCGAAGAGCGAGAAATGATAGAGTTTATTTAGAAGCTAGATGCCATACGTGGAGTAGTTGGTTCTCTTTAGAGCTCATGAAAGGTATTTGTGGCCTTTTGCTCCCATCAGATTGTTTCACCCCATATCTTGTGTATAAATAATTAAAGATATTTAGGTTTTGGCGAAATTTAGTTCTTTATCTTCTTAAAAGAATCTTTGCTTTAAAAATTGGGTACACATCAAGGATACAAGTCAAAAGTGTTGTAAAGTGTTATATGTATGAGGTTTCGGAACTACCCGTTAAAGTTCCTTGGTTATAAGTGAAAAAAAATAAAGTTTAATAATGAGATATATGGATATGTGCTTAAGTGTTAGACAAGTTGGTGGCGCGTGAGGTGCATGTGAATGGTCCTAGACCGGGCACATGAGGTGCACGTGAGTTTCTCCCCAACTTATGTCTATTATGATGTATGATTCTAAAGTCTTCGTTGTATGTGAATAAGAGTGTATATGTATCCAAAATCCTTGATGTGGACCTCATTTTTAACGCAATGGTTCTTGAGAGAAGATGAATAACTACTTAGCGTCTAAACTTGGTATCTTTATCGGATTAAAACATATTGGAACGAGAAAATATGAAGCAATTCATTTCTCAACATAATTTAAAAAATCTAGATACATTAAGATATGGGAGCGAGAGGTTATTTCACAAGTAACTTTTATGAGTAGTATTTGATGAGGCGAAAAGTGTAACGCTTTTAGAGGGTCATTTACTCCCTAAATCGTTATTTTATGATCAAATATTGCCTTAAATCGTTCCTTTTCATTTTAGGTACTTTTGGGAGGAATTCTGGAAAACATTGCATTTTGGACGTTTTTGGAGCATAAAAGTGAAGAAAATGACAAAGTCTCAAAACATGCTGAAAATCCTACCTGACGGCGTCAGGAGTTACAAGCTGATGCTGTCACTTGAAGACAAAGGAGTTGGATTCAGACTTTACCAGACGCCCAAGTGAAGAATTGAGAACTTTACACCTGACGGCGTCAGGTGTTAGAAAGTCCAGGCCGTCAGGTGTATTGCTAACAAGAGACGGCCCAGAGGGTTATATAAGCTGACGGCGTCAAAAGTGGATCTAGGTGATCCGAAAACCCTAAACACGGCGGGTTGACAGCGTCAGGATTTATAACCTGACGCCGTCAGAATGTAATATCTATATATATTTTAGGATTTTCTTTCATTAGGGTGTGCAACTTTTGTGAGAACTTTAGGGATAAACCCTTGGTCGATTTTACTACCTTTTTCAAGGGTTTTCCACCCTTGTTTCATCCATGCTTAATTAATTATAAGTCTTCCATTAATCATTCAATATGTCTATGTGTTGTTTGATTCTATCTTATGCTTGTCTTTACATTAACATGCTAGGCTAGGTTTTTCTTGTGTTTGCTTAGATCTAATGAAACCTAGCTATTGAATATTGGTTGATGGTTTGTTATTAATTGTTGTGAGTGGGTGATATCGATGTTAGGCTTAGAAAAACTGGCTAACTTCATATTGTTGACTTGCTTGAACGTTCTAAGAAACATGAATCGGAAGTGTACTACGATTAATTTGGTTGTATTTAATGCATAAGTAATTATTAGTGATTTCATGGTTTGGNGAGATCTTCCATGTTACATTGAAGATAAGTTATCAATTAATCATTCAATATGTCTATGTGTTGTTTGATTCTATCTTGTTCTTGTCTTTTGTTTAACATGCTAGGCTAGGTTTTCTTTTTGTTTGTTTAGATCTAATGAAACCTAACTATTAATTATTGATTGAATGGTGTGTTATTAATTGTATTGGATGAATGTTTATCGATGTTAGGCTTAAGAAAACTAGCTAACCTCCTATACGGTAACATGCTCTAACGTCTTAAGAAACATGAACCAAGGTGTACTAAGGTTATTTGATTGTATTTAATGCATGAGCGAATTCTAGTGATCCCATGTTAGGAGCTTCTTAGCCGGCTCGACATAGGAGTGAAGTAGGAGCTTATAGAGTTGGAGAAGTCCGTACATACCCCCACGACCGTTATTAAGGAATACAATCTGTCATCCACGAAATTAATACACACTAATCAATCGTTAAAAGATAGTTAGGGAGTAAGGAAATCTAAGTAAACACATTTCTCTCCATATAATTTTCACAACCTTTACTTTCAGTTTATTTTATTTTATTTGCAATTGTAGTTATTTGGGTTAGTTGACTAGCAACTAATTCCGCCCACTCCTTCAAACCCGAGATATTTACTTGCTTTCATAAAAATATAAAAAACACAAAAAGAATCTTCCCTCACCCTTAGACCTATTAGAGTAGTTTTTCAATCCAAACGACATTATTCCCCTAGAGAACGATCAATCCCCCGGTACTTGCCACTACACT
>LBNU01004921.1:0-45777 GCA_014162995.1 Artemisia annua
TTAACATTAAGGACACTAGTTGTAATGTTTTGAGTCCTACGCAGATCTTAGCAATCTGCCAAGAACACTTATGAGGGAATATACATAAGTATTTCCTAGTGATTGAGTGGAAACTCCTGCCAGGGTCAACATCAAACAGCCCTGACAGCAGGTCACTTCGGTAATCTCTTGTGGATTATGCTTAGTGTGTACGGTGGTGTTCCCAAAAGGTCTACAGTCACGGGGTGATCTCCAGCGACTCACCTAATCGTTGGTGTACTTCGGTATGTCAGTGAAAGCCCTTTCGGGGGCATCCGATTAGGAACGACCTTGGTAAGGATTAGAAAAAGTCTTCACACTATGCTGTTGACGATCTCGAAGTCCGAACTTGTAAGTGCCAGTATGTTTATTACTAACCAAGTTTTATGCAGCTCAACATACCAAACTTACCATGTTCACCACCATCACTCTAGTTCCACATGCTCATACCAACATCTAAAAGGAGACGTCAGAACTGTTCAACCGGGAAGATCTACTCAACAAAGATGTATGAGCATGTTGGAAAGGCGTAATCACACCAAAGACAAAGAAGTTGACGATTGATGCCGATTGCTGAAAAGATGCAGATTCATCATCTCATGCTTACACTTCAACCACAAGTATAAAGACATCATGATCAAGGAATGGGCTTCAACTATGCTTCCACAACTCTGATGCAGAAGATCATGATCCAGAAAAGTGTAAGCATGACATCACAAAGACAATCACAACATCACAAAGAGACACATACACTCAAAGATGACTTGAAGCTAATTATTTGGATGAAGAGCAAAGAGCAAAGTCAAAGATCATCATATACATCAAGGAAGTCATCTTGAGTCGTACATCAATGAAGAATCAACAACTACAAGCTACAAAAGCATCTACAAAGATCTCAATGCAAGAATTCAAGAATGATTTTCAGGGGTGACCTCCCTTAGGGGGAGATTGTTAGGAATACGTTTTTTGTATGAGAAAGATTCGGTCACCCCCAGATATGATTAAGCATTGTTTAGCTCGTAGTAGTTATATTAGTTAGTAAAACGTAGATTAGTAGTAGATTAGTTCGCGGAAGAAGGACGGGTCTTTACCCACTGTATACCTGATCCGCAGCCCAAGTGGCACGCCCAAGTGGCAAAAACCCATGTACATATAAATACCCTCTCCATCCTTGGAAAGGGTAAGCCTTCTCATAATCTATTTTCTTTTTTTTGGTTTTCTCTCAAGGCTTCACTTTCTTTCTCTCTCTAACTTTCTCTCTCTACATTTCTTTCTTTCTTTCTTGCTTGTAAACGAACCAAACCACATGGATCTTTACGTGTTTTGAGCTTATCTAGTATCCTTCAAGTTAAAATAGACAAACTGATAAACCTATAACTTATGATAACACAAATAAGCGAACTGATGAACATATGATAACATAATAGATAAAATAGACAAACTGATGAACAAATGATAACATAATAGCTAAAAGTCAATAACTGACGAACCACAAAAATTAATGAACCTAACTGATGAACCTATAGTTAATGAACCAAAAAATCAATGAACCTAACTGATGAACCTATAATTATAGGTTCATCAGTTAGTCGATAACTGATAAACTAACTGATGAACCTATAATTAATGAACCAAAAATTTAATGAACCTAACTGATGAACCTATAATTATAGGTTCATCAGTTAGTCAATAACTGATGAACTAAACCTAACTGATGAACCCTATAATTATAGGTTCATCAGTTGATGTACTAACTGTGATGAACCTTTAATTAATGAACCAAAAAATTAACAATTAAAAAAAAAATCACTTTTTGAATCTTACATTAATAAAATGATTAATGATTCATTGTAGTACAAAAATTAATGCATTAAACGCAATTGTAACACTAAAAATCTAAGTTATACATTTCATCAAACACCTTGTGTGCAACAAATATGACTAAAATGTCATCTTTAACGTGTGATATCTCACTCATATCATATCGGATTTGGGTGATTCAAACTTCTGGGTTAAGAGTGAACCAAAGTCGACAACTTTCATGTTTTAAGTATTTAATGATTCGACAATTTTAAAGGTAAAAATTAAGGTCGAAAATGACAAAAACATCAAGAAAATCAAGATCCAATAAATATGTAAAAAAAAGTTTCGAAATAATTAACAAGATTTATACCAAATTAAAGAGAATTAAATTTAAAAATTGTGGTGAAATCAGTTTTTTCTAAAAGTTAGTCGTTTGTGAGTTATATGCGTTTTAGTTCGAGGGTGAAAAAGAAAAAATAAGTTAAAGGACAAAAACACCCTTTGACTAAAAATAATATAAAAAATTGAATGATTTTGACTAGATCTCATCCAACAGTGGAGAATACTTTTTAAACTTTTTAATTTTTATTACTTTCTAAATGATCGCACACCATAAAGGTATTTGCCAATAATCAGAGTTTAATTAAAATTAAAGTAAAGAGAGAAAAAAAAAATGAAATAGAACACTTAATGAACTCAATAAACTCATCTATACTTTCGAGTTTCACAAACACAAATTATTATATTGATGTAAATAGAAAATTTTGTTGTTTTGAAAATCGTTATTATCCATACATTAATCAACTAATCTTGTCATCTTTTAATTTATATAATAAAAGAATTACATTATTTCGGAGTGTTTTTGCAAATCCCTTCTCATTGAAAAAAAATTGGACCAATAGGAGAGCTTGATTTTGCCACGTAGGCGAAATCGAGCGACGTGATTGGCCAATAAAAAGTCAAAATTGAATTGATTTTGGTCAAACTTTAATAAATTTTGTGGAGAATTTGATTAAGGGAAAAAAACACATAAAAATATAGGCGTCAAATTTATGAAAATAAAAACTTAAAAAAAGAGGAGGTAATTAATAAAACTTTAGTTGTTGAATTTTAAATATAGTATATGGAGTTAAGTGTAAAATTATAAATCTCCATGTTTTTTGATAACTTTAGATAATAAACAAATAACCCCTTACACTTTATACCCCTTATGCTTTATAGTATGAACTTTGTTTACAATTACATGAGTATTAGTATTGGTTTGAGACTTCCATCCATTAAACTTACAAAATTTTATAAATGTACGAATTAGTTTTAATATACACTAAATACTTTTAAATTAAATATTAGTTTTAAACTTTCATCTATTAAAATATCTTTTTACTATGTACGTTAAATATAAATAAGAACTCATGTTATCCTATTTAAAAGTTTAATCTATACGTACACGGGTTTGAATATTAAATACAGTTAAATTATTATTAACGGTAATATAAATATCAAATGGTAAGTACGAGTTACTGTGATATGAAAATAAATATACGCGATTGTACTTATAACGGCTCATGTAATTATTATTTAAAGTTTATATACGGATATCCGGAAAAACATTTTTAAAAAACTTTACGGAGTATATTTTAACTCCATCAACGCTCATTATGTGCTACTAAACTCGCACATTTTGTACAACATGATATCAATAGTTAAAGTTAAACAACAACATCAACCTCAACATTAACATCTATGTCAGCTAAACAAAGTTAAATCTTTCATCCAATAAAATTTTTACAAAATATTAATTGATATTAATACATAATGAAAAACTCATGCATACTTATTAGTTGTACTTATATCATAAATTTCACGGGTAAATTCTTATATATCCATATAGTAAACAAAAATTTTAAAATAAATTTGATTTATGTGTAAACCAATGTGATCAAAGAACCTTGGCCCAATAACATTATAAAGAGACACCCTCAAGAATCAAGTAAAAGGTCGATGCCACGGTTAAATATACAATTTCTTCTAACTATTTTTCTTACTTTCGCACATGTTTATACTCTAACTTTTTAAAATATACATAAGATTTTCTGTTTTTAAACGATAATACTATATAATTATTTTTATTTTGAAAAAACCTGTGCGTGCACGGGTATTATAACTAGTAATCATAGATAACAAGTTAACTATTATGAAATACCTTTTTTTGTTGCTATTAAGTGGATAGATAACCATAGTGTTACGAACATGAAACCTAGCAGAGTATATGTGATTAATTGATTATCGATAAACCATATGAGTAAAGCAAGAAATTGGTATACCTCTAGCCTCTAGGCTCGAACCTTGTAAAAGTTAAATTCCAATATAAAAAAATGTTAAAATCACACAAAATTTACAAAAAAAGCTTTTACACGATGATGTCTAGCAAAATGATTTGTTATAAAAGAAAAAGTTATGAATGAAGAGAGAAATAAGTGATCCAAATGTCATGACACATCATTGTGTGAATGTTTTTTTTTTAAAGTTTATGTGATTCTAATTAACCTCATTTCAATAACTACACAGCTTATGTTGCGCATAGCTTTTGGCCTCCATGCTTAAAGCCTACTTTGTCGCATCTCCGTCCAAAATCCCCTCCAAGTTACCATACAATCTCTAGTAGGGGTGTTCATCGGTTCAGTTCTCGGGTTAATCGGTTTATTCGGTTCGGGTTCGGTTATGGGTCTCATTTTCCTCTATTAGCTTGTTTGAGGAAGTGTGATTCCATTTAGTTTGTAATGTTTTGTTTGTGGTTATACAATTGTTGCCTTTCATAAAAAACATTCACATTAATGTTATAATCTCTATAGCTTTCGGCTCGCTACAATTTTTGTGTAACCAAACAGGTCCTCTCATCTTCATTTTAGACATGATAAATCATGTTAAAAATGATGTGAGTGTACGCACAGTTGATTCTAAATAATACAAATGTCTAACAATAAAACGTTGTTTCGAGAGCCTTAAGTGCATGTAGGGACGGAACCAGGACACAAAACGACCAGGTGTACTTAGAAGAAACTAAACAATACTACAAACACAAGTTTTTAGGGACCGGGTGCATTTAAGAAAAATCAAGGTTTTTTAACAAAATTAATATTATGCAACAAAAATTCATGAGTGTCCCGGGACCCCCCGGGACACCCCCTGGTTCCGTCAGCATGCAACTGAAGTTCTTAAATACTACTACATGACATGGGCGAGCATGGTTTGGTTTGGCCGTTTTTTTGCTAAAACGAAACCGAACCGAAAAAGTTCAGTTTTTGCTTTAAGAAATTGTTCGGTTTCGGTTTTATCTATGTTTGGTTTTTTTGGTTTTTGTTTGATTTATCGAGGTTTGGTATTTCTAAGATCGAAATTGTAATGCAATATAAAATTAGATTCTTTGGTTTCGGTTTCTCGGTTCGGTTTTCGGTTTTTTCACACCCTTACTATGTGAAACTGTTCTTTTGGAAAGCACAATATTAAACTACATTCTACTGTCTGTTTTAGGATGATTGATCTAAACATGATTTACTTTATTCAAGTTTTTGTTACTAGTAAACACTTTAATTAGCTAACACTTGAGATATGGCTTGTTATATGGACTTCCATATCAATAGAATGAATGAATCACTTAACTATCTTTTGGGCTATAAAAATTGATATTGGGCTCCATTTCTTTATAAAAGTTTTTGTTTAATATATCATATATGCGTTGTGGCTAGATTTTATTATGTGATCTAATATATAGCACTCCTTCTAAGAACTAAAACAAATTGTAGATTTAAAGCCGTTAATTGTTATAAAGAAATGTTGAGTTACATATCAATTTCAAATATGAGTGATGAAATTTTATCATCGTCTAAAATTTAAGTTTATAGACCATTTTGACTCGAGTATGCCAGCCCGAATTTCCTTGTAAACATTATAAAGCTATACGGTCAACTTAACCGATAACTCAACAAAAGTATTTAGTAAAATATTCAAAGTATGTGTTTTTTGTTTCTTTTCTTAATATATATTTGGTCAACAATTGTTAACTTCGCTTTTTCAAAGTTGGCAGACGGCATGAGTGATGGTTATAGACAAACAAATGTTCTTTTGCTTATGATAATGATAATCTATTATCAAAAAATTCATAACACTATTATTAAAGCAACATTTCAATTGGGTTTAATGCTGCTTTACACTTTAAAAAGCATATAAATTCTTTTAGTTATAAGAATTATAAGTAATCATTGATTATACAGTGAAGCCTAAGAGGTGAAAAATAGGTTAGCGATAAACTCGTCATGTATCATCAACACATGTCCTAATATGACAAAACTATCCAATCAAAGACATGCCAATGACACACTCACCATATTAACACATGTCACAACACATGTGATGTTATCAATCATAAAAATACATTATAAAAAATATAGTCACTCTCTAAATAAGAAGGTGCTTGTAACACTGGATAAGAAAAACTCAAGACTGTGTTGTGACTCTAAAGAAATACATGGAAACTTGGTTGAAAACCACTATATATATATATATATTCTAATTAGATGCACCCTAGAAACTCCTTTTTACATTATATTTCAGAGTTTTGAAATGAAAGAAAAGAAGAAAAGAGACATTAGAAGAATAGGAAATGAATGATATTTGGACTTTATATATCGTGTTCTCGAGTTAGGAGAGAAAAAAAGTATGATTGATAATTTTACAATTATATCTTTTGTTATATATAAAAGTTATGCTTTATATTAGGTCATTTAAGTAACTGTATATATTAGAAGGAGTAAATTACACCGTTCGTCCCTGTGATTTAGGTCAAATTCTAATACGCTTATATTACGTCATTTAAGTAAGCATATATATTAGAAGTTTTGGAGAGAAATTTGGCCAAGTTTACCCTCTTCTAATTTTCTCTTCTATCTTGAAAAAACTTAGAAACGCGAATTTTTTTTTTTTTTTTTATTCCGACTTTCTTTCTCTCTTTCAAAAAATAAAACTCGAAAACTTAGACGTACCAATAGATCTAACTGTTAATTATGGATGAGCATTTTGACCCGAATCCCGGAACCGAACCGAAACCGTACCGAAACCGTACCGGTAACATGCCAAAACGGTACCGATTCCCGGTACACGGTACAGTACCGAGAGTACGAAATAAAGTGATAAAAAGGGTACCTTTCAAAATGGTATGGGAATTATTCGAGAAATCCCGGTTTGGTACCAGAATACAAAAGGTATATTTTTAGTTAATCTAGTGAATTGCTCTCTTCTTGCTAAATGGTGCTTGAGAGCTTGTGTTTCAATCATGGTTTTGTAGGTGCTATGTTGGTTTGTAACGTATGTGCTTTGTGGAAAGAGTGTACATTTGTCTCTTCATGGTTTATGTTCTCGTATGTATGCATAGGTTTGGCAGAACACGTATTATCAGATTTATAGTAGAATAAAACTTATATATATATATGATTAATTGCAAATTGTTAGGAAGTTACGTTGTGGCTTGTTATGCACTTCGTACTTATGCACTTGTACCCATTCTTCTCTGTTACAGTGATATTCCCCGATCCACATTTCACGATGATTGTTACATAATTCACAGTAACAAATGTAAATTAGTGTTATTTGCTTTTCAAGATCATAAACAAGAACAGTGATCCAAATAGTATAATACGAAGGTAAATTAGTGTTATTTGCCTTCAAGATCATAACAAGAACATTGATCAATTATTGTGAACATAATAATCACTTGAAAGTGCATGTTTTGTCCTATTTTTACTAGCATGAAATTTGAAATTTTCTTTAGTTTAACAAAAANAGATATGACTGGCCACCATTGACTTAGCCACAAAGTCCAGAACCCCTAAATACCCGCACTCACCACACGCCATTTACCTACTACGAAATGACAACTACACACTCTTTCCCTCCAACAATGGCTCTCTCCGGCACCACCACCACCACCTCCACAACCGCCCGCCTTCTTCCACTGTCCCCACCAACCACAGCAAAACCATCGTCCCTCTCATTCAACTCTCTATCTTCATCTTCCAGCCTTTCTCTCACTTCTCTCAGATTATCATCTCACCAGGTTTCTTTCTTTCTACCCATTCTTATATTCAAGCATCCTTTTTTACTTTTTTTTTTTGGTAATATTGATTTAGGGTAGTCTTTGTTTTAAGCTTATATGATGGCCTTATTCAATATCTGAAAACTAAATAAGCTTCTTTCCAGCGATTATGTAGGTTTGTAAGCTAATAACCCATTGAAAATGAGTTTTTTTAGGGAGGGTTTTTGTTTAAGCTTTCTTTTTTTGGCTTTTGAACTTTTGAAAAACTAATAAGCTATAATATTAGGCCATTTAAGCTTGAGTTTATGGCTTATTCCAGTTTGTAAGCTAGCTCATTAACTTTTCAAAAGTTAATGAGCTGGCTTATTTTCAAAAGTTCAGTAAGCCGAAAAATTAAGCTTAAACAAACACCAAATAAGCTCATAAGCCAATAAAACAAGCTAATGCAACATCTCCTTACATAAAAATAAAAGTTACAAAATGAACTGAACTCTTGTCCACATCTTGAAAAAAGTTGATCCTTAAGATTGTCAAAATTTCAACTTTAGCTTATTTATTAGTAAAAAAGCAAAATATTTGAATGACCCGTATTGGCGAAAGTGGGGTTCTATGATTTTCTCAAAAAGAAATATGCGTATTTATATGATAATGACTGTTGCATTGAAAAGGTTTTAATAATTGATTTGTTGCAGAGAGGATTGAAGGCGGTTAATGTATCTGGTGGTAAGTTAGGAACAGCGGTGACTACAAAATGTTTTGCGTCTGATCCAGCTCAGCTAAAGAGTGCTAGAGAAGATATCAAAGAGCTTCTCAAAACTACATTCTGTCATCCTATTTTGGTTATTACTTAACACTAATGCTTTTACTTGTTTTGCTATTTTGATACTGTATATAATTATAAACTATTGCTGCTAACCTGTTGGATATTATTAGAATTTAGCATACAAGTTATTGTAATTTGTAGTAACGGATGCGGAGTTTAGTTTAGTTTTTGGTGTTTCTGTATATTCTTATATTGAAAAAGACAAAAATTAAGGTTTTACTATATGTTGTTGCTGGTTTCTAGTGTTTGTCTTGTTTAATAGAATCTGATTAGCAATTGGTGATTTGGACAACTTTTATTCGTAGTTTAGGGTTGACTTGAGGGTCAAGGCTAGTATTATTGTATTACTTGTCTTTCATATTCTATATTAATGTGATACTGGGTAACTATTTTAATCACCACCAAGGTGACTTAGTGGTCAGGCGTCATGATGTCCTCACAAGAGGTGTTAGGTTCAAACCTCACTAGGTAAATATCTTGGGAGTGGCCAGGGAAAGGGTTCAGAAACGGTCACGGGGATATACCCTGGTTAGGGCACGTACATCTAAAAAGACTCGCCCCCCTCGGGTAACCTGATTAGGGAAAACCTACAACAGGAACTACTATGTTACAGGATATTTAGAAATTCCCCATACTTGATTGGTTTAGTTCCTTAGTGTCTTTTTTTAGCCTATTTAAACTAGTTTAGCGAGGTTTATTATTCGGTGCAATGTCATATAAATCTGCAGTCACACTGTTCGCCTTGTTAGTTAAGTAAATGAGCAAACTTGAGTTAAGTAGAAAGGAATAAGAAAATCATGTTATGGAACTTATGGGAATTGACTTCTCTTTTGACCCGAGGATGCTTGCACAAGACTCCCAAAACTGGTTTTTCTTGTATAATGTTTTGTATCGGGCATCTGGACGTGTGGATTACGGGAATTAAAGGACAAAAGGTGAAACCGGTCAGTGGTCAATGGTTCAAAGTTTGCCCACCAAATCCCAAGCTTTATGTAGTTAGCACCATCCGGAAAGTATAGGTATAGACGAGTGAACAACATATTGTCTTGCATCAGCCTACAGCTTCGTTCGCAACATAGTTTGTTTTTGATTGTGTCAAATCTGGAAATTTGACCTTCTAGGTTTATACGTTGTACATTGCTGAAGCTACTATAGTGCTACTGACAGCCTGACAGCAGGGTACTTTGTCCATCTTGTAATACTTCAATGTGATCATTATGGTCTTTCCAGTATCACATATTAATGAGGCTGGATGAACTCTGTATTTATAAGCTTGTGACCGCGTTATTGATTATTAGATGGGTTCGTTTCTAAATGAAATGCTTGCAAACAACTGGACCTGTGTCCGGAGGGTGGCTGTATGATCGAGTAGGTTTCACTATAAGTTTGATGTCTCAGGGTTGAATACCACAACTTCAAGGACCAACTGTTTTAGACAAACTATCTAGAATAAAAAGAACTTAAATGTATACGTTATATGTACCTTGCTACTTTACTAGTCCTAATAGAAGCTGATTGCTGGAGCAGCAAACACCTTGTGCTGTAAAACTGGAAGAAGATTCCAAGCACAGACAAATTAAGCTGATTTTTGATGCATCCTCAGTGTCTTTGTTTATAATGATGCACTTCTTATGCTTTGTACAACAATTTCATGATTGGTTTTGTTGTATCTTTTTTATCGTTTGATCACTCTGTGATGCACGAACTTAATTTATAGACTTTAAAGCTGTCTTCTTGCACTTCCCTTTGGTTTCTGTCATGCATGTGTTCTCCTGAGCATTTATAATAGCTTATGAATTATGATCACAACATGTAATTGCACTATAGTTGATGGAGAGTTATATGTCATTTGAGTTTCTTCATGTGGTTATAGGTTCGCCTAGGATGGCATGATGCTGGTACCTACAATAAGAATATTGAAGAGTGGCCTCAAAGAGGTGGAGCTAATGGAAGTCTGAGGTTTGATGTTGAACAGAAACATGCAGCCAACGCTGGCAAGTGACTCAATACTCGTAACTTTTACTTTTTGCTGTTTTCTTTTGGTATCTTGTAACTGGCTGGTATTACAGGTCTTGTAAATGCGCTCAAGCTTCTTCAGCCGATAAAAGACAAGTACACAGGCGTGACTTATGCTGACTTGTTCCAGTTGGCTAGTGCTACAGCTGTGGAGGTCACTTTTAGTGCCCTTCTAATTTCACGATGAGAATTTATTAACTTTCATTTTGACTGATGCAAATAAACACTCACAGGAGGCTGGAGGTCCTAAGCTCCCTATGAAGTATGGGCGAGTTGATGTCTCTGGACCTGAACAATGTCCAGAAGAAGGGAGACTACCAGGTACAATTCCTAATAGCATCACTCTTTTTAGTTTTCTCCTTTCATTTTTGCACTTTCACATTTTATTATTGCACTATCTTGTGTTATATCATTTCCACCTTTCACCGTTTATGGAATGAAACATTTAAACCACTGAATGATTTATATACGAGGCAACTTGATATGGTATATACAAAGAAATATGTATTTTCCCATACATACATGTATTGAATACAGACATACATATGTGGTACGCCATACGTATACACATACACACATGTATATACCTTGATACAGACACGGTTGTATACGCATTTATAGATGCATACACCTGCATATACACAGACATACAGAATACAAACACGTTTGTGTGCATTGCATATTCATAGATGTAAGAGATATGTGTGCGTATACAAACTGTGTCATATACACTCATGAAACTAGTTTCTACCT
Organism: Artemisia annua; assembly: GCA_014162995.1. Classification (NCBI taxonomy): domain Eukaryota; kingdom Viridiplantae; phylum Streptophyta; class Magnoliopsida; order Asterales; family Asteraceae; genus Artemisia; species Artemisia annua. Next base: position 11,502 of record LBNU01004921.1, read on the forward strand.
ACATAAGAACAACAAGTATTGGTAGATTTTTATCAGTGGCCGTCTAGATTGGTTAGCATATTCTTGACTTGTCGTTTATGAAGGTTTCAGGACTACTCCAGATATATGGGAAAATATGGAAACTTCTCGATAGCTATTGTATTTAATGGACATACATACTAACTACACTTGGCAATATGCAATGTTGATAAGTGAGCTTTATCAACAAGTCTCCAGACACAATAACTCCCTAATTTTACATAATCAATTGTTTTTCATGAAGATACACCAGTCTAAACCATAGGGATCTGAGTGACATGTTAAAATTAGCAAACGATTGGTTTAACTAGAAACAATTTTGGCTGAATCGTAATGTGTATTGGAATTGACTTCTCTTTTGGCCCGAGGATGCTTGCACAAGACTCCCAAAACTGGTTTTTCTTGTATAATGTTTTGTATTTTTGCATCTGGGCGTGTGGATTACGGGAATTAAAGGACAAAAGGTGAAACCGTTCAGTGGTCAATGGTTCAAAGTTTGCCCACCAAATCCCAAGCGTTATGTAGTTAGCACCATCCGGAAAGTATAGGTATAGACGAGTGAACAACATAGTGTCTTGCATCAGCCTACAGCTCCGATCGCAACATAGTTTGTTTTTGATTGTGTCAAATCTGGAAATTTGACCTTCTAGGTTTATACGTTATACATTGCTGAAGCTACTATAGTGCAAGTGACAGCCTGACAGCAGGGTACTTTGTCCATCTTGTAGTACTTCAATGTGATCATTATGATCTTTCCAGTATCACATATTAATGAGGCTGGATGAACTCTGTATTTATAAGCTTACGTTATTGATTATTAGATGGGTTCGTTTCTAAATGAAATGCTTGCAAACAACTGGACCTGTGTCCGGAGGGTGGCTGTATGATCGAGTAAGTTTCACTATAAGTTTGATGTCTCAGGGTTGATTACCACAACTTCAAGGACCAACTGTTTTAGACAAACTAAAATGCAAGATTCACCATAATAAGCTGACCAGTACATTAAAAGATGTCAGTCCCTGATTTTGGTTCTTTCTTCCTTCTTCCATTAGGGGCTTGCTATCAAGAATAAAAAGAACTTAAATGTATACGTTAAATGTACCTTGCTACTTTACTAGTCCTAATAGAAGCTGATTGCTGGAGCAGCAAACACCTTGTGCTGTAAAACTGGAAGAAAGATTCCAAGCACAGACAAATTAAGCTGATTTTTGATGCATCCTCAGTGTCTTTGTTTATAATGATGCACTTCTTATGCTTTGTACAACAATTTCATGATTGGTTTTGTTGAAACTTTTTTATTGTTTGATCACTCTGTGATGCACGAACTTAATTTATAGACTTTACAGCTGTCTTCTTGCACTTCCCTTTGGTTTCTGTGATGCATGTGTTCTCCTGCGCATTTATAATAGCTTATGAATTACGATCACAACATGTAATTGCACTATAGTTGATGGAGAGTTATATGTCATTTGAGTTTCTTCATGTGGTTATAGGTTCGCCTAGGATGGCATGATGCTGGTACCTACAATAAGAATATTGAAGAGTGGCCTCAAAGAGGTGGAGCTAATGGAAGTCTGAGGTTTGATGTTGAACAGAAACATGCAGCCAACGCTGGCAAGTGACTCAATACTCGTAACTTTTACTTTTTGCTGTTTTCTTTTGGTATCTTGTAACTGGCTGGTATTACAGGTCTTGTAAATGCGCTCAAGCTTCTTCAGCCGATAAAAGACAAGTACACAGGCGTGACTTATGCTGACTTGTTCCAGTTGGCTAGTGCTACAGCTGTGGAGGTCACTTTTAGTGCCCTTCTAATTTCACGATGAGAATTTATTAACTTTCATTTTGACTGATGCAAATTAACACTTACAGGAGGCCGGAGGTCCTAAGCTCCCTATGAAGTATGGGCGAGTTGATGTCTCTGGACCTGAACAATGTCCAGAAGAAGGGAGACTACCAGGTACAATTCCTAATAGCATCACTCGTTTTAGTTTTCTCTTTTCATTTTTGCACTTTCACATTTTATTATTGCACTATCTTGTGTTATATCATTTCCACCTTTCAGCGTTTATGGAATGAAACATTTAAACCACTGAATGATTTGTATATGAGGCAACTTGATATGGCATATACAAAGAAATATGTATTTTCCCATACATGCATGTATTGAATACAGACATACATATGTGGTACGCCGTACGTATACACATACACACATGTATATACCTTGATACAGACACGGTTCTGTATGCATTTATAGATGCATACGCCTGCATATACACAGACATACAGAATACAAACACGTTTGTGTGCATTGCATATTCATAGATGTAAGAGATATGTGTGTGTATACAAACTGTGTCGTATACACTCATGAAACTAGTTTCTACCTACATAAGCACAACAAGTATTGGTAGATTTTTATCAGTGGCCATCTAGATTGGTTAGCATATAAGGGCTTTCTTGACTTGTCGTTTATGAAGGTTTCAGGACTACTCCAGATATATGGGAAAATATGGAAACTTCTCGATAGCTATTGTATTTAATAGACATACATACTAACTACACTTGGCAATATGCAATGTTGATAAGTGAGCTTTACCAACAAGTCTCCAGACACAATAACTCCCTAATTTTACATAATCGATTGTTTTTCATGAAGATACACCAGTCTAAACCATAGGGATCTGAGTGACATGTTAAAATTAGCAAACGATTGGTTTAACTAGAAGCACTTTTACATAATCAATTGTTTTTCATGAAGATACACCAGCCTTCCATTTTTTTCATTCTGTGTCCAGTTTAACTAGAAACAATTTTGGCTAAATAGTAATGTGTCATGTACAAATATACTTACATGTTTACTTGGTATTGTGGCTTCTGACTTGTTCCATTTCATGATTAGATGCTGGCCCTCCTTCACCAGCCGATCACTTGCGTGACGTCTTCTACAGGATGGGATTGAGTGATAAGGTTTACATTTCTATCTCTATGCGTAGAATGAAAATTATTATTGGAATGTGATGTTTATAATTGGGCGCTGCAGGACATAGTTGCATTATCTGGTGCCCACACTTTGGGGAGGTCCAGACCTGAACGCAGTGGCTGGGGAAAGCCAGAGACCAAATATACGGTAGGAAGCATGAAATGTTGATTCATACAACAAAATATTGTCAGTACTAGTAGCTTTTTTATAACAGAGAATGCTAAACAAGCATTATGCACAGTTGTTAAAAGTAATTCTGTCATCTAGGCAATGGATTTCTCTTCTCATAACCAGTAGTCAATTACTTATGTCAGTATGTAGCTAGAGTTATGGCTACATAAAATAATATCTACACAAAAATGTTTCAAATAAGCAAGCCTAATTGCTTATAGAATGCCGTAGAAATCAGGGTCAGTGTATGCGAAGCATTTATATTTATTAAAATTACGGGACCTTGTTAGTACTATTAGTTAATTTAGGTGTATATTCACACATATTAGGGCAAGCTTGCTTTTACCATTGCGACATTACCTTGGTCTACTTCCGTCTTTCACCTTTGCATGATTATATTTACATTGGATGATGAATATGTAACAGAAAGAAGGGCCTGGAGCTCCAGGAGGACAATCGTGGACAGTGAAGTGGCTACGCTTTGATAATTCCTACTTCAAGGTGATGCAGCTATAGTTTTCCCTTATTGCATGCTCTCTCTCCGCCCACACCTTTTTCTATCATTCCATCTGTGCAAAGGAGCTACTATTTTTATTAATGTTAAATGGTCAATTCAAATGAATTGTACAGGACATTAAAGAAAAAAGAGATGAGGATCTGCTAGTTTTGCCAACAGATGCTGCCCTTTTTGATGATCCATCATTTAAGGTGAAGCAAAAATAATGTTGGATGTCAACAATCTTTTTGTCATGGTCTACTTTATTTATGTAGAAATGACTTGTTTTTTCAGGTATTTGCTGAGAAGTATGCTGAAGATGAAAAAGCATTCTTCACTGACTATGCTGAAGCGCACGCCAAACTCAGCAACCTTGGAGCTAAATTTGATCCCGCTGAGGTTTGTCAGATTCAGTTCTACTATTCTTATTTGATGTTAAAAAAGTGCTATTTCGCTTAGAAAAATATGAGCCAGATAAACACGTAATATTTTTAAAGCCAGCTGAGACTTGTCCTTTAGAGAGTTTTCAATCTTTTTGTTACTAACTAACCATCATGAACTATTGACGTCTACTGTCTACAACACTAATCAACCAACTTCTCAGAAATGATTTGCTAGTTACTTTTACATCGAAATTTTTTCAAAAGCATAAAATCTTACTGATTGTATAACACTGGTATTGTATGATTGTGAACATGCATAGAATGACAAAGCTAATTTATACTGCGTAGGGCCCTGTAACACTCGGGCGTTAGGTGCCACCAACCTCTTTTATTGTTTAGGCCGCTTAATCTGCAACATTAGCATTATCTGTAACCCAACGCTTCGTTTGGCAACTAAAATCTAATCAAGTGTTTTAAAGTTGTAAGTGGAAATTAATCACTTTCTCCTACCGTGTTACGTTCATCAGTGATGTTAGTAACATGGAGGTATTCATCTCAATCTGTAATAATAAAAAGTTACATGTAGAATTTTGTTTTTTTTGATAACACATAATCAAGTTTATGTAGTGGAACTGGTCCAGTTTATCCTTTGATCAAGCTCTTTAACATTCTTTTAAAATTCCTACTTAAGCTTACTATGCTTTAGGACTTTTTTATAATGTGACGAAACTAAACATGTGTAGAAATCCATGATTGTGATATAATGTTGGAGGATTGCAATTTATTACTATACCAGGCTACCAGCATATAAAGTTTTTTGTTTTTGAAAATAAGAGTATACCTGACACGTTTGTTTGATATCCTTGTCAGGGCTTTTCAATAGATGATGAACCTGCAGCACCGGTTGGTGAGAAGTTTGTCGCTGCCAAGTACTCATCCGGAAAGGTTTTATAAATTACATACTACAATTCTTTTTCTATTATAATCCTTTAAACCAATAGTCATAGATAATTTGCATCAGTCCATGAGAAGTCTAATCTAGAAAAAGATTTGGTTTTTACACATATTTTGGATTTATCCTGTTTCATGGTTCGTGCAGGATTAAGATACAAGAACTATCTTGTATATTTTTAAACCATGTTTTTAAAATAAAGCAAGAATGAAGCTATCATCAAATAAAAGATGGGAGTCTTAATATTGGCAATGGAGATGGTAAATTCAACGAGCCTTGCTTATTTGAATTTGCAGAGAGAGCTTTCAGATGCAATGAAGCAGAAGATTCGTTCAGAGTACGTAGGCTTTGGTGGTAGCCCTGATAAGCCTCTCCAATCAAACTATTTCCTCAATATTATCATTGTGATTGCCGTTTTGGCAATTTTGACATCCCTAGTTGGCAACTGATTTGGTTTTTGGCATATTTCGAATAGAATTTGCCACCTTTTTGACTAATGACTACAATGATGGTGTGAAGAGTTGGTTGATATTTATACCCGTCAGCGATGTAATGTAAATGTGTTTGTTCTGAAAATACACATGCATGCACAATGGTTGCTGGCATTGTACAACAACATATCAGTTAACATATAGAGAATGCATTTGTTCTTCCGCCATCAGCGCAGAATTGGATACCTGATTTTATTATGGTCGAATGGCATATATACTCGTGAAAGTATTATAGCAATATATGAAATAAGGTAACAAGGGGTATTAAAAGACATAAAACGCAAATTTTGTTACGCAAATTCATACCAGGGGGCCAATATTAAAAAGTTTCCCGACGGATACATAATAAATTTATATGCTTGAACCAATAAATAGGAACTAAATGAATACATGCGCAAAGCGACGGCTTATAGCGGCAAAGAATTATACTTGTAAAATCGTGATTTTAAGTTTGACCTTTAATGCTAAACTTGCGAGTTCAACTGTTGTCATTGCGAGAAAAAAATCTGAGTTAAAACCGAAAAATGATAAGTTTAAAGATTAAGCAATATTTTAAAAATGATAAAAATGCAATAAAAGGTTGCCATTTAGTTGATTGATTTGACATTGTAGAAAATTGCAATTTAATATTGTATGCCCACTGTGTGATTCTTACTCGTGTGATACACCAACCGTTTAAGAGGATTGTTATACTTCAAATAGACCGTTAACATTTAAGTATAACCGTGTTTGTTTAAATTTTGTGGCATTTAAAAGTCAATTTAAGTTGCATTAAGTTTTAAGAATTTAAGAAAGGGCATTCATCCTTTATAAGTTGTAAAGATAGTTCATGACTTCACGCTTTAAAGAAATTCATGTTTAATGACATTCATTTATTGGCAACTACATTTTGCTATGTACTATCTAATGTCCTCAAATAAATTTATACAGTAATACTTGAACATTTGGACTCATTGTAGTCAATCTCTAGAAATCAAAAAAGAAAAAAAATATAAAAAAAAAATAATAATAAATTCATGACATCCTTCAAGCTATATGTTGCACTTCTATTTATACATTGGCTGCAGGTAACTAATCTTTACAAATCTGTTGTGGTCAAAAGAACATCTATACACTTTCATGAATGTTCATATTTTAAAATGTGTAAAGATTAATCATGTTTTCTTATTTATTGATGGAGTTTTCTTATTTGATCAACTCAAATTTGTAGTTTCTCTCACTTTTTCATATTCAAGATTCCATATGTTAGTGACAGCATTTGAGAGGATGCTCAAAAGACAATCATATACATGGACAACTAAAATACCTTCCCGGCTTGCTTGTCTGCAACCCCACCATCGAAGAGATTGACACTTTTAAGAGATTCTTCAACTGCCTAAATAACAGTAGTTAAACGACCCTTAGCCTATCCATGTAACCTGCCTATCGGCTATAACTGATGATCGACCATTGATGCTGTATCTACCCGTCTCCCAAGAATAGTAGGCAAATACCCATTTTCTGAAACTTTTACCACATCAGAAGGTTTGTTCACTTTCAAAATAAAAAGTTTGTGATGCAACTTATATAACTAATAAGAGTAAGTTAATGGGACAGAGAAATAACAGAGATGTGAGGAGGAAGAGGAGACGGTTTGAGAGGGGAAGAAATTGATAAAATAGGCATATGTTCCCTATTGCTTCATAACTTAGGATCAAATGAGAAGAAAACTTAAAATGAGAAGAATAAGAAATAACTATAGCCACACATTAGAGATGCATTAACTTGAATTAGATGCATCTCTAATCTTTTAGATGCACCCTAATATATTTTCTAGCAAAAAATTAGATGCATATACATATATTATATGCATTTCATCAAGTTATGCGAATTCTATGTATTTTTCGTCTAGTGCGGGTCAAATTTGTTGTTAGTGCTACTTTGCATCGTTTTCACTTTAAAAACACTTTCGAAACTAATTGGGACGCATCTAAATGAATAGAGATGCATCTAATTCAACTCGATGCATCTCAAATGTGTGGTTATAATTAATTCTCATCCTTCTCATTTTAAGTTTTCTTCTCACTGGATCCCTATTCATTGCTTCATTGCATAATACTTTTAAACATAAGCATAACTGAATGCATAACTGAAAGTAAACCCACTAACACATTACCTCACAAGTTACTCTCCACATACTAATACTACATTTATTAAATTAGTTATTGAAGTAGTCTTAAGCTTTTACTCCTATTAGATCAACTTTGCTGGCACGCGTGTTGCTCGAGTACTCCTCCTACTCACTTGGTTGTTTGGCTTGGACTCTTTGCTTAATTGACTTGCATCATTACCCCCGGCATCAAGAAGAACCTTGTCCTCAAGGTTGAAAGAAGGGAAGTCCTTGCGAAAATCTTCCAGGGGTTCCCAAGTGGCTTCTGATGGATGTTGTTGTTGCCACCTGATCAATACTTGAGGAACTTGGCAATTGTGCACAAGTACCTTTCGATAACCCAACACCTCTACTGGTGTCAAGACCGGGTGAGACCCAATAAAGTGTGAAGGCAGGGGCTGCTGCTGTGCTAAGGGATCTCCGCTACACTTCTTAAGAACTGAAATATGGAAGACATTATGGATTTGTGACTCTTCAGGTAAGTCAAGACGGTAAGCTACTGGCCCGATACGTTCCACGATACGATAAGGACCAAAGAATCGCTTCGAGAGTTTGTGAGAGTGACGGAGAGCCACAGAAGACTGGCGATATGGTTGCAACTTTACGAAAACCCAGTCATCAACTTGGAATTCCACATCAGTCCGATGAGCATTGGCTTGGTTGCGCATACGTAACTGTGCTCGACTGATATTAGATTGGAGTTGGGAAATTAGCTCAGTTCGGCTTTGTAAAAGAGCATCAACCGCATCTACTTTAGAGGTTCCAGCAATGTAATCCAACAATGAAGGAGGAGATCGACCATAAAAAGCCTCAAAGGGTGTCATTTTGATTGCTGAATGCCACGAGGTGTTATAACACCACTCGGCCCATGGCAAGTACTGTAACCAGGTGCGTGGATTATGGGAGGTAAAGCAACGTAAGTAGTCCTCTAAGCACCGATTTAAAACCTCAGTTTGTCCGTCAGATTGTGGGTGATAAGCTGTACTCATAGATAATGTGGTACCTTGAAGCTTGAAAAGCTCTTTCCAAAACGAACTCATGAAAATAGGGTCACGATCAGACACAATTGAGGAAGGAAACCCATGTAGTTTGATAATATCCCGAATGAAGACCTCTGCAACTTGTGGGGCAGTGAAGTGTTGGCCAAGCGGACAAAAGTGACCATGTTTGGAGAGACGGTCGACAACCACCAACACAGTAGCTTTCCCACCACATACCGGTAAATGAGTAATGAAATCCATTGAGATGCAGTCCCAAATCTTTCCCGGTATCGGTAAAGGTTGAAGTAACCCTTGTGGAGCTTTGTTAAAAAGTTTGATTTGTTGACAAACCTGACATTGAGAAACAAATGACTGAACCGTCTCTTTCATCTTAGGCCAGTAAAATGTAGATGAGATACGGGCAAGTGTACGTTGCATTCCAGCATGGCCACCAACAAGGGTGTTGTGATACTCAGCTAACAATAATTGTTGCAATGCAGAGTCACGCGGAACCAAAATTCGGTTCTTGTAAAATATGAGTCCCTCTCTGAATTGATGATGTGGATAATCAGCGGGGCGATTTGCAACAGCTTGAATCAAAGCTAAAGATTCTGTATGGTGAGCCAAGAATTTCCGTAAGGCCGTCAATACATTGCAAACAGGTGTGGAGACAGCTTGTAAGGTGTTCAAGGAACCTTGGGAAACACGAGAGAGGGCATCTGCTGGGCCATTATCACAACCTGGACGATAAGTAATTGTGAAATCATAACCTAGTAGCTTGGAAAGCCATTTGTATTGTTCTGGTGTTTGGATCGTTTGATTAACAAGAGACCGTAAACTTTGATGATCAGTTTGGATGTGAAACGGCCGACCTAACAGATATTGTCGCCAACGTTTGACGGCTTCAGTGATAGCAAACATTTCTCGTACATAAGTTGAAGCATGTTGTAACCGAAGAGACATTTGTTTACTAAAATAAGCAATTGGATGACCATCCTGTGATAAGATGGCACCAATCCCAGAGCCTGAAGCATCAGTTTGGATGACAAAAGCCTTGGAGAAATCTGGAAGTGTTAACACCGGGGTCTGCATGAGTGCGTGTTTTAAATTATTGAAGGCTGTTGTAGCAGATTCAGACCACACAAAGGCATCTTTGCGAAGTAATTGGGTTAAGGGGGCTGCTAACGAGGCATAATGGGCTACAAAGCGACGATAATACCCTGCTAACCCGAGAAAACCACGAAGTTGCTTGATGTTCTTTGGCAAAGGCCAATCTTTAATTGCTTTAACCTTTGCAGGGTCAACTGAAACACCATCAGAAGATACAATATGACCTAGATAAGACACAGAGGAGCTCCCAAACTCACATTTGGATTGTTTAGCATAAAAGAAGTTTGACTGTAAGATAGAAAACACTGTCTCTAAATGTTGTAAATGTAGTTCCCATGAAGTACTATAAACAAGGATGTCATCAAAAAAGACGAGGACAAACTTACGAAGCACCGTGCGAAAAATGTGATTCATGGTAGCTTGAAAGGTAGATGGGGCATTTGAGAGACCGAACGGCATAACCAAGAATTCATAATGCCCGTGGTGTGTTCGAAATGCTGTTTTTGCCACATCTTCTTCATGGATGCGTAACTGATGATACCCGGCGCGTAAGTCCAGTTTAGAGAATATTGTGGCTCCATGAAGCTCATCCAAAAGCTCATCAACTGTAGGGATTGGAAAACGGTCTTTAACTGTGACTGCATTAACAGCTCGATAATCAACACAAAAACGCCAAGTCCCATCTTTCTTTTTAACGAGAAGAACAGGGAAGAAAAAGGGCTGTTGCTTGGTCGAATGATCCCTTCAGAGAGCATTTCCGAGATTAATCTCTCCATCTCTGTTTTCTGAAAGTGAGGGTAACGATAGGGCTTAACATTTACGGGGGAGCTGTTTGGTAGCAAGGGTATGCGATGATCAAAGGGTCGTGTGGGTGGTAAGCATTTAGGTATTGAAAAAACGGTGTCATACTTGACCAGAAGCTGTTTTAACGCTTCATCAAGGATGGGGGTAGGTGCTTGATGCACAAGTGGGGATGAAACAGGTTCTGGTGACTCCATAACTTGTAAGTGAAAAAAGGAAACCACAGCATCTTGGGTCTCGGCTTTTTGAAGTTGTGAGAAAGAGATCTGTGAAAAGGTGGGGTTGACTAAGCCCGGGAAACGAACTACTGTCCCCTTTTCATTGATCTCCATGTATAAGGTTTTATAATCGAAGACTATAGGACCCAATGTTGCTAACCATTCCACGCCCAGTACAATATCCGCCCCGTATATGGGTAAGAGAAATAGATCAATAACAAATGGCGTGTGACCCAAATTGATTTGTTGTTGGGGGGCAAGCCCCACACATCCAACAGTATCACCATTACCCACTGTGACCTGAAGGTGAGGACTTGGTTGAATGGCTAAGCCCAAATGCTTGGCTAATCATGTTTGAATAAAATTATGAGTAGATCCCCCATCGATTAATGCCACCACCGAATGGCCATTGATTGAACCTGCGACTTTCAAGGTACGAGGCACAAACTGTCCCGTAAATGCATGTAAGGAAATGGCAGGAAGCGTATCCACAGGGCTTGGATAAATCACAGATTCATCTAAACGAGGTGAGCTAGGTGCGGCTAATATAGGAGCTGTTGATTCTGTGGTCTCAATGGCATATGGCGAAGCTTGTTCTTCCGACAACTGTTCTTCCACCAATAAACAAAGAAATTGTTTCGACTTGCAACGATGACCAGGCGAAAAATCCTCATCACAATTGAAGCAGAGACCTTTTTCCCGTCGCGCTGCCATTTCTGTTGGTGAAAGTCGTTTAATGGGGAGAGGGGTGTTTCGATTAACTGGTGGTGGTTGAGTAGGAGGGCTGTTGAATGAACGAACTGTCGAAGTTCGAGGGTTAGTGAACCGGGATGTTGCCAATTTATCTTCGACGAGTTTGGCCATTCCTATAGCTTCATGAAGGGTAGGTGGTTTTAATAAGAACAATTCACGTCTGATATCCTCCCGTAGACCGGAAAGGAAGCAGTTGAGGAGGTTGGCAGTTGAAAGTCCTTGGATGCGGTTTGATAAGGTTTCAAATTCTGTCAAATAAGCGGTCACAGTGGTTGTTTGCTTGAGTTTGTATAGAGAGGCCTCATGGTTGACATACGATGACGGCCCAAAACGAAGTTCCAGGTCACGAGCAAACTTCTCCCATGTCGAGAGTTGACATGTGGAATGCATCCACGAGTACCAATTTAGGGCATCGCCTGTCATGTAAAAAGATGCAACGTCCAATTTTTGAGCATCCGGTGTCCGATGGTATGCAAAGAAGCGCTCAATTTGGAAAAGCCACCCCAATGTGTTCGAACCAGAAAAAGCTGGAATTTCCAATTTAGGTAAACGGGGTTGTTGATTTGAGTTGGGATTAGGCAAAAGAGGGGGTGTTGTTTGATGAAGAGGTTGTTTTTCTAATCGCGCGAGTTGAAGTGTAATGTCTGATAAGGATTTCTGAAGGTCGGTGTAGAGGGTAAAGCTTTTATCGAGAGCCTCCGAATGTCGTTGAACGGTGTCGCCAATGGACTCCATCTTGGAGAGGGAAATGGATTGTTGATTTAACTGATCCGTGAGTTTGTGAAGAGATTCTTCGAGGGATTTGTATCGGGTTACAGATCCTTCACCCATGTTGAGTAGGCTCGATGAAAGCACCAATGATGCAACTTATATAACTAATAAGAGTAAGTTAATGGGACAGAGAAATAACAGAGATGTGAGGAGGAAGAGGAGACGGTTTGAGAGGGGAAGAAATTGATAAAATAGGCATATGTTCCCTATTGCTTCATGACTTAGGATCAAATGAGAAGAAAACTTAAAATGAGAAGAATAAGAAATAACTATAGCCACACATTAGAGATGCATTAACTTGAATTAGATGCATCTCTAATCTTTTAGATGCACCCTAATATATTTTCTAGCAAAAAATTAGATGCATATACATATATTATATGCATTTCATCAAGTTATGCGAATTCTATGTATTTTTCGTCTACTGCGGGTCAAATTTGTTGTTAGTGCTACTTTGCATCGTTTTCACTTTAAAAACACTTTCGAAACTAATTGGGACGCATCTAAATGAATAGAGATGCATCTAATTCAACTCGATGCATCTCAAATGTGTGGTTATAATTAATTCTCATCCTTCTCATTTTAAGTTTTCTTCTCACTGGATCCCTATTCATTGCTTCATTGCATAATACTTTTAAACATAAGCATAACTGAATGCATAACTGAAAGTAAACCCACTAACACATTACCTCACAAGTTACTCTCCACATACTAATACTACATTTATTAAATTAGTTATTGAAGTAGTCTTAAGCTTTTACTCCTATTCCATCAACTTTGCTGGCACGCGTGTTGCTCGAGTACTCCTCCTACTCACTTGGTTGTTTGGCTTGGACTCTTTGCTTAATTGACTTGCATCAGTTTGCCTTTTAAAGTTCGGATTTACCACATTAAACAACGTACCTCCATTACTATAAGTGATCTTGAATAGGAATGGCAACGGGGCGGGTTGGGGCGGGGCGGACATCCCCATCCCCAAACCTGATTAGCAAACCACGCCCCGATCCCCGTTGGGGATCTTATCAGGGCTCCTATTGGGGCCGAGATGCTCCCCCAAATAAGCTTCAATCACCGTTGGGTATTGGGGCGCTTTTTTGGGCGCAGTGCTCCACAAATATACATTGTTCCCCGTTTATTATCATTTTTACACCATATTTTAGCAATATGATTATATGTAATAACGTGAAAAATCAAAACCAAATTATAATATATTAGGTACTAGCCTTAATAAGGTTTCAATAAATTAAATTTCATTTAAAAATATGATAGATTTTTTGAGGGATAATTCTAAAAATGACTAAGTTGCCCAATCGATGGGATTTTTGACCTTGGATTTGAAAGTCCTTAAACTAGCCATACGCGCGGTTGCCCAAAAACGTGTTGCCGCCCATGGGACGCCAAGTGTCCCAAGTTGCCCAAAAAAAAGAGGCGTTGCCCAAAATTTCGACACATGGCGTCCCATGGCGGCAACACGTTTTGGGCAACTGGGGCGTATGGCTAGTTTAAGAACTTTCAAATCTAAGGTCAAAAATCCCCATCGATTGGGCAACTTGGTCATTTATGAAATTATCCCATTTTTAATCACAATTTACAATCTTGCAAAGATATAAAACTACAAAATTTCGAGAATACTGTTTTATTACATAAATACTAACATAAAAATATATGAATATAGATATCTATATGTATATATATGTTTCAGGGCGGGGCGGGTTGGGGTTGTTGTTTCCCGATCCCCGCCCCGAATCCGATAAAAATCCTCGTTAATGCCCCGAAACCCGACCCGTAACCGATAACCATGCCTCGGCCCGCCTCAAAAACTTCAGGTTTCGCGTTTCCCCATTGGGTTCTGGTTTTTTTTGCCATTCCTAAACGCTACATTGTTTTCTTAAATTTGATTGTTAAAGCTGCATACTGTAGCAACATGCATAGGGAAATAACGGTAGGTAGAGTCCCCTAAAACATATATTCACATTTTATTTTACTAGGATACCCGCGAGTTGCAGCGGCGGGTACCCTGAAATAAAATTTTCGATGAATAATGTATTTTAATTTATTATGTTCTTTTTGACAATAAATTTACGGATATCAAGAATTTCGTATAGCCCGTGCCCGTTCGGGCTCGAACCCGTTGGCCCGTGCCTGTTCGGGCTCGAGCCCGTTTGGTCCGCGCCCGTTCGTGCTCAAGCCCATTTGGCCCGTTGCCTGTTCGGGCTTGAATATTTGTATAATGTGCTTTATTATTTGTAGTAGTGAAATTTAATGCAGGAATTGTGTTTAATTTGGTTGTACAATATGCTTGATAATTTGTATTTCTTATTTAATGAGTGTTTTAATAACTGCATTACTTATATTTATTGACCAGTTAAATAATTGACTACATTAAATAGCATTAATGTGGTGTTTTGTTGTACAATATGCTTCTTGTCTTGTATGTCTGAAAATTATGTGCATTAAAATGTTGTACACTATGTTTCTTTTCTTGTAAGTAGTAGTCATTATAGTTATTAATAACATTGACCACTTTAATAGCATTAATGTTGTAAGTCGAAAATTACATCATGCTTATTTTGTTGTACACTATGCTTATTTTGTTGTAAATCTGAAAATTGGTTGCAGCTATTGTACATTGTGCTTAAATGGTTGTAATTTTTGGTGAAGGGGTATTTTTAATAGCATTAATGTTGTTCGATAGAATTTTGGTCTTAAAATGACACCACGCTTTATTTTGTTGTACAATATGCTTACTTTGTTGTAATTCTGAAAATTGGGTGCATTAAAGTGTTGTAAATCATGCTTAATTTCTTGTAAGTCTTAAAATTTTGAATTTAAAATTTTGGAGAGAGTCATTATATAACTTATATACAGTATAGATTTTTTTTTTATCAAGAACAAAACAAGTTACCACACAATATACCCCATTGCTGGTGTATAATATTAATGAAATAAAAAGGGCAAATTACTTGAAAATGTATTTAACTTGCCACTTTTTATCATTGTATGTGACATTCTTTTTTTTCCCCAGTCTGTCAACGAACTTGCAAAATCCGTTCATTGCGTGTAGCGGTGACCTGTTTGACTTGCTGGGGCAGGTTAAGCTAACGATCGTTAGGTTTATCATTGCAATGTTAGTCCTTTAGACTAACGATCGTTTATCATGGCTACATACAATGACAAAAAGTAACAAGTTAGATGACTTTTATTATTTTTAAAATTTATATACGTTTTTTACACATTTTTATACACGTTTTTATACACATTTTTGTACGTTTATACACACGTTTTTATGCATGTTTTTATACGGATTTTTATACACACATTTGTATACACGTTTTTATGCACGTTTTTATACACATGTTTTTTATACACACTTTTTTATGCTGGTTTTACACACGTTTTTAAAATGTTTCAATACATACATTTTTATACACGCATTTACACACGTTTTTATACACACGTTTTTATGCACGTTTTTATACACACGTTTTTATACACACTTTTAATTTAACTTTTTTTACACTTCTAATTTAACTTTTTTACACTTTTTTATACGTTTTTATATACGTTTTTACACACGTTTATATACACGCTTTTAATTCAACTTTTTTACACGTTTTATACACACATTTTTATATATGTTTTTACGCACGTTTTTAATTTATCTTTTTTACCGCAACCACCCACCACCTCTACCCACCACGGCCACCGCCACCACCAACACCAACAACACCACCGCCACCCACCACTGCCATCAACACCACCATCACCACCGCCACCACCAACACCACCATCGCCCATTTTCTTATATGTTTTAAAAGTTGGATACGCATTCACNTGGAGGTGGTGGGCGGAGGTGGTGGGCGGTGTATAAAAACGTGTATAAAATTATGTGTATAAAAACGTATATAAAAATATATGCAAAAACGTGTAAAAAACGTATATAAATTTTAAAAATAATGAAAGTCATCTAACTTGATATTTTTTGTCATTGTATGTAGCCATGATAAACGATTGTTAGTCTAAAGGACTAACATTGCAATGATAAACCTAACGATCGTTAGCTTAACCTGCTCCAGCAGGTCAAACAGGTCACCGCTACACGCAATGAACGGATTTTGCAAGTTCATTGACAGGTTGGGAAAAAAAAGAATGCTACATACAATGGTAAAAAGTAGCAAGTTAAATACATTTTCAGGTAATTTGCCCAAATAAAAACAATGACTTATACCACAGAACTCAAACCAATCTCAAAAATAAATTAATACTTGGATATGATTAACACCGTTTTAAAGAGCTTCGTAACAAACATAACTGATTACATCGTAAATAAAATTCACTTGGATTGAAGCCATATGATAGATTCACATAGTGGTGTAAAATCGCAACATGATTCTCCTGTGAAGTGAGGTTCGATAGTTCCATCTGACATATGATAAATCCCCGTATCTTTCGCTCCTCCTTCGGTGTAGTATATGCAGTTACCCTTTATCACCCCCGTAGTGTCCTCCGTCCAAAAGGAGGAATTAAATCCCACAAACAAAGTTTTCCTACCAAAATCCTTCACTTTTGACCAGTCCCCACCTTTCCAAATCATAAGCCAAAACTTTAAAACCCTTTGTCTTGTTATGTTTAAAAAATCTTATAATTAGTAACAGCTGCTTCCTCTCACCATCATCTAGTCCGGCCATATAAGGTGCTCGTTGACCCACATGACCATTTAGTTCATGAAAATCTTCTGGTATCATTACTACATCAACCAACGCTGAAGGGTGTTTCCCATTAACATTGCACGTTTGGATCTTGTCACTTTCAAAAACATAAACTTGTCTGTTGTAGAAAATAATATCGAATATATTGTTGTCTAAAGGCTGTTCAACAGATTTCCACCTGTTATCTCCAATATGGCAAAACCCTAGCTTCCCTTCCCCCGGCGAATCGTACATTACAAGCACCAATTTTGATTCCATCAAGAGGACTACCTGTGAAATGGAGCCATCCCAATCTAAAGGATCCTCCGGTGGAAAGGTGTCTACCTTTGGGAGGTTAATGATTTCACGAGATAAGGATTGATGAGTTGTGTAGTGCAATCTTCTCCAATGGTTAGGATCCACCCACATGAAGACACACATATCTTCCCATATGCTTCAGGGGGTTCTCTTGTTTGAGAGGAGGAACAATTCACGAGACTCATGATCATCACTTTTTCTGGCAAGCATTAAAGATGGCAACCGCGAAGGAGGTCCATTCGAGTTGTGGTATGTTCTTGCGGCCGCTAGATGCCAAGACCTACACACGCCTGCAAAACTCGGATAATCTTCGTAGCAAGTGATATGTTTTTGTGCTATTATATCAAGTACTTCAAGCAACATCTCTGACCATTCCATCATAACTTATAACTATTTTTAAATCACACAATACCTGCAAAAGATATCAAATGCCATTGAATTAACACATATAATAAGGCTGCTAAGTGCTAATATAATTTATTTATTTATTTATTTTTACATGATAACAACAATAATAATACCTAATTCTATAGTATCAAGGTATAAAAAGGTAGAACATAAACAGTCACACCTTAATTAACTGATAGTATGGGCAATTTGATTAAATAGACTGGTAAAAACATAGGAGTATTAGAAAAATAATAATAATAATAAATAAATAAATAAATAAATACATACGTGTGAGTATTAGTGAATACTAGCAGGGTACCCGCGCGTTGCATCGGCGGGTACCCTGAAATAAAATTTTTTGATGAATAATGTATTTTAGTTTATTATGTTCTTTTTGACAATAAATTTATGGATATCAAGAATTTTGTATAGCCCGTGCCCGTTCGGGCTCGAACCCGTTGGCCCGTGCCTGTTCGGGCTTGAGCCCGTTTGGTCCGCGCCCATTCGGGCTCAAGCCCATTTGGCTAGTTGCCCGTTCGGGCTTGAATATTTGTATAATGTGCTTTATTATTTGTAATAGTAAATATAATGCAGGAATAGTGTTTAATTTGGTTGTACAATATGCTTGATAATTTGTATTTCTTATGTAAGGGGTATTTTAATAACTGTATTAATTGTATTTATTGACCAGTTAAATAATTGACTACATTAAATAGCATTAATGTGGTGTTTTGTTGTACACTATGCTTCTTGTCTTGTACGTCTGAAAATTATGTGCATTAAATTGTTGTACACTATGTTTCTTTTCTTGTAAGTAGTAGTCATTATAGTCATTATACATATATATAATAGGCAAACATGATGTGACACAAATGGTCTTTCATAATCTTCATTAAACCTTCTAAACATGACTCCTATTGGTCCTCAAGTGTGCTTATAGTGTTTTTATTGACCCAATAGTGGCAAGGGTTGGGCTTGGCAGTAGCCCATTGGCTGCCTTGCATTTGTGGAATTACTGTTCACGTATTAGTCCCTCTATTTGTGTTTCTAATCTACCAAACCTGTGCATATTTTCAAACTTTACCATACCTCTTTTCTCTCTCATCTCATTCCAGATTCATCCATGGTACTATCAAAAACACACACACACACACACAAAGAAAGAAAAAAAAAACGCACAAACATCATAAACAAAATCGCCACATCTATGGAGAATCGATGAGCTCAGTCTTAATAAAATTATTTGAAAGCAGGACTACAAAATTCATGTAAGTATTTGCCCTAATTTTTAAATTTACTTTATTTTTTTTAATTTAATAAACTTTTTGTTTCTAATTTGATGTCAGTGAAGCTGATTAATGTTTTAATTTGCATATGAGGTGTTTGATAAAATTGAAAATTTAAATTTGCAAGTTCAAAGAAGAAGGTTGCTGTTGTTTTCTTGGAAACGGTTGACTACTAAGCAGATTTGTTACAATTCTTTGGGTGATACCTCATAAATCTGGTATGTTTTTTTATTTTTATTTTCAATCATTTGATGTCAACTTTGAATTAAGTTGTTTTATTTATATGCTTTTTTTGTGTGTTGATTTTTTTTATTTCTTATTTAAATTAAGGTTCAGGATTAGTAGTTTTTGAGTTTGTATTGAATTTGGTCAGATAATGTTTTTTGACTAAGATGTTTATATTGCACATATGGATTTTTTTTACAAATTTAGAAATTAGTGATATGGGATTAAGGGGGAGACTATGTTAGCTTAGATGTTGAGTTTATGAGCTTAAGTGGATGTTCGAAAACTAATAAGCTAAAAATAGGGCATGATCAGATTGTTTTGATTTGTATACAAAGCTTGATAAGGATACCCTCTTAATTAAACCAGTCTCTTCATCTAAAAATGCATAAAGATAAAAAAGCAAACAACGAAAAATAAAAGCAATCAGTAATCAATCAAATATTGCATAATTGGTTTCATGAATTTGCGTACATTTTACCATCCATATGTCTCAATTTGGGAGTCCGCTACCAGTACCATCTGCACGTAGAATGGTTCATACTGCCTACATAAGATTATAACAATGAGCCTTTGGGATGCTGATTTAGAGATAATGGATATGAAATTTTTTATGACGTCACTGACCGATACCTATCTATAGAACAAAGATCACAAGGTCTTGATAAGTATTTGTACGATTTTTATATATTTATTGTTCGACTTTATGCATTCTATTGTTTACGTATATGGATTTGGGTTGTCAAATTTCAAGATATAGGTGAAAGAAGAAAATTCGGGGCATAAAGAAGCGAAATAATATTCAAGCTTACCACAGGTTGAAATCTTTGCCTTATGAATGCCTTAGTTTAATTACATGTGCTGAGAAAGTTGCTTAACGTGTGGCTATTGGCAGCATGTTGTTTCATGACTCCATGGCAACCACGTTTCCCCTCATTTGCATCACCTCTTTTATTTTTTGCATCATTCCGATCCAAAGGTGTGCCTGCACAATATTGCTTAATGTGTGCGCCTGCATAATATTGTGTTCAATTATGTTTACTAACTGTCCGTGTTCTGATTTGCAGGCTCATCACATAATATGCGGATACTAATGCTTGCTTGGCAAGTATGACTCCTTTGCTTTAAAACAGCAGAGTCGCCTGGAAGTGGTACAGCGCTTTGTTGGGTTACTTCGGTTGACGGATGCGGTCAGGATAAAGGAGTAGGTCAAAAAGGGTAACATTGAAACGATAAAGTAACCAAGGTATATAGACTGGAATAAGTACTCAAAACCAATGAGGTGTTACATGCTTATTATAAGCAGATAAACATTTTTAAAAATAATAATCCCAAACACCCCCTTAATCGACTAACGGTTAACAAGGGTACCACTTGATCAATTGTGCAATGTATTGCAGTTTGTAATATCAAATGGAAGCCGTATTGAGGAGAGTGTTTATGTACTGCAGTAGTGGGCTTGGAATTATGTGTTCCAGTAGTAAAGTAGCAGCTGTAATTGATGAACATGATAAGAAAGGGAGGAGGACGAGGGTTTTGAAAGTTGGGTTGATATGTGGTGGCCCTTCTGCTAAGCGTGGTATTTATCTCCATTCTGCTCGATTAGTCCTTGATCATATTCAGGTACCACCTTTCATTTTATTCAAAAACGCATCTAATCTTAGCATCTTACTCATGTAGACCTATGAACTTTGACAAGTTTATTACTGGTCAACACTATCTTTTTATCAGCATGTTTTTTTGAAGAAATGAACTTTTTTTAGTAATAAATTTTTTCTGCTAGACATGGCACCACATTCATGGATAAGTTCAAATAATCAAAAGTCCACCTGGTCTGATTTAACATGTATTATACTATTATCGGTATCATAGTTTTTCAAAATGTAGTGTATTGTACCAATGATATGAGATACTAAAGAAAAAGCATAAACTTATCTTTAATTAACCATGTTAAAATGCTCAACTTTACTTTTCAAGTAAAGGTAGTAATTGGTAAAAGGTGAGGAAATGTTAGAACTGCATGATCTGTGCTTTGTTAGTTTAAAACTGATACTATGATAAAGTGGTTTTTATAAGATCGATGTACTTCTTTATTAGAAAATTAGTAGCTCATATATTATGGTTACAGCAAGACTGAAATAACTTTGCTTTCGGTCTGTTTAAGGTCACATAGTGTTGGAAATACGTACTATTTGCTGCGAGGATGGAAAATATTGGAAGTATTGGAAAGGCACGTTATTTGGGCTGGCATTTAGTGAGCCTCATGATGGAGACGAAATCTGTAAGCTGAGAACAAACAGGCTGTCTTTCCTGTAGTAAACACATTTTATTATGATAGGTATGCCTCTTTAAAAAAATATAATAGTAGCAAAGCCTAACTGTAATAGTATCTAAGTTGTATTATTAAAACATATATGCCTTTTCCAGTCAGTATGTATAATATTCGATCATAATATCTTAAATTGTAGTCTGCTTTTGCAGACTGAATTGCAGCTGTATGGTAGCGAGCCAAGAAGCTAATACCAATGACCCTGTTGTGAGTATCTCATCAACCGTCAGTGATGCCGCTGCAGCAAATGTACAACCACGTGAAATGCTTGAACAGCTCGACTTTGGCTATATGAGTAAGTAACGGTGGTACGAGTATTAAAAGAAAACCTTTATCAGTAAAAGATATTCACATCAATTTACATTATTCTAATTTTATGCAAATGTTGGAACCTTACTGATTTACTAATATTTATGCTGTGTAGGAAGAAACAATAAATTAAATATATTGTACGGTTATTGAAAGCTTGCCGTGAAAAAAAAGGGTTGTTGATAGCTCAACTTACATGTTTGGCTACAAAACTCAACCGCGAGGCTGAAATGGGTCATTTTGGGGTCTGGAATGGTGTACATCCGGAGCTAGAGTAGACTCCAACATGAGTGCGTTTGAATGCTGAGATAGGGGCTAAAAGTGTCTGGGGTTGGGGGCTGAAATGGGTGGGCTTGGGTGATGAAATAGGAGAGAAATGGATGTTTGGGGACTGAAGTGAGGGTTTAAATGGGCGAGTGTGTGGACTGAAATGGGTGTGGAATAGGGGGCTGAACTACGAGCTGGTACAAGTGCGTTTGGGGACTGAAATGGGCGTGTTTGCAGTGACGAAATAGGACTGCAATAGGTGAGTTGCGGGCCTCAAGTGTGTGGTAAAATGGACATATTTTGGGGCTAAAATGGGCATGGGATTGCCGACTGAGATGGATTTGTTTGGCTGCTAAAATGGGAACTGAACCGTTTTAGATGCCAGATTTGCGATGCTGCAGTTTTAGATGCCACATTTTGCTTAATGCACTGAACATCAAGGTAGACTATTTTCTTATTTACGAAAACTACCTATCTATCCTTTTATAACTCTGGATTTGATCTTCTCTCTTTTTTTGGAACATTATGCAGAAATGAGTAGGGAAGCAAAGAACATAGTGTAACAAGGATTTGCCCAAGAGGCGATACAAACAGCTGCAATGAAGTGCCAAAACTGTAATGACAATCCCGTAATTGAGTTTACAATGTTTATACAATCGTGATGATTGGTGATCTTAATTTAGCATGTTTGTAAATTTATGGTAACACGTATATTTACCATGTAAGTGTAGAATAATTAGGACAAGGTGGTAATGAGAAGCTCTTTGCAACTGATGGTTGAAACATAAAGTTGTTTATTATGTTTGTAAATTTATGGTAATACTTATATTTCTCTTATGCTGTTTATGATGTTGTTTTTCTTTTAGCAACAAATCTATTCTGCTGATATGTTGAAGGGATTTGGTTGAAACATAAAGTTGAATTTTTGTGAAGCGACAAATTTTTTTGGCTGCAAGCATTGTTTCACAAGTATGAATCTTCAGTCTTTAAAAAGCTTAATAAGTCTGCGTTTATAAGTTTTTAAAATGATGCTGCTCCGCAGCAACGCGCGGGCAATCCTGCTCGTTAATAATATTGACCACTTTAATAGCATTATTGTTGTAAGTCTGAAAATAAGTCTGAAAATTACATCATGCTTATTTTGTTGTACATTATGCTTATTTTGTTGTAAATCTGAAAATTTGTTGCAGCTATTGTACATTGTGCTTAAGTGGTTGTAATTTTTGGTGAAAGGGTGTTTTTAATAGCATTAATGTTGTTTGATAGAATTTTGGTCTTAAAATGACACCATGCTTTATTTTGTTATACAATATGCTTACTTTGTTGTAATTCTGAAAATTGGGTGCATTAAAGTGTTGTAAACCATGCTTAACTTCTTGTAAGTCTTAAAATTTTGGAGAGAGAGTCATTCATGCTTTATATGTAGTATAGATAAGAATATGGGATGCATGCGATAATTTCATATATATTGGACCTCAACATCAAAATATCATATATTAAAAGCAAGCTAACGTGCATAGGACTAAACTCCTAGATGTACAAATGTTTTTATATATGTAAGATAAGTATAAAGGCGTAGAAATCATACCTCAAAAATCTGTGAGAACTTAGAATTTTAGAATCGTGATTGTTACAAAAGATAGGCGCTATGATTTTTATAGGGTATAAAACCCTAGCGCGGCTGGTGTAATTCGAACATGGGAATAAAGGAATTACTATTATAGGAAAAAATGCAACTAAAGTTACCGTGATGGTCACGTACTTTTTTTTTTTTTTTTTTTTTTTTTTTTTATTTTATAAATTTGTTTTTAGCAATGTATAGTATATCATATGTGGTAAAACTGCAACTACTAAATCCAATTCTTTTAAATAACGAGATGGATCACCCGTGCGTTGCCGCGGTAAGTTTTGCCAAAGAAGGAAAATCGGAAGTAATGATAAGCTTATATGTTATCCAGTTAGACCTAGTGCAGGCATGAAAGAAAAGAGATAACTTGCATTTACATTGATCCATGCATGGGAGCAGATTCATATCTGAGAAGTGTTTGCAGTGTAATTGCTATAGAAAAGATTAGTATTGCATTCACACATGCAAGGGTAAGTTTCATATCTAAGTAGTTCATAGCTGAAGCGTTACACAAAATATTGTCTATGTTTTGCTACATATTTCTGCATGATGAGGACAAATATGTTGCAAAACATGTCAGCTTCTAAGAACGGCATGATAGCGTTGAAATATTTACGTCGGCAGTTGACCATTTAATTTTGCTTCTTCTTTTCAGTCCCTCTGGTCCTTGGTTTGTCTTCAGTTGAAGGCTCGGTTGCTGCTGCAATGAAATGGAAATAAGAAAGTCAGCAAATGAAGAGAAAATAAAATGAATGTAAATGAAAATTAACATGTTTGTTATTTATTGGTCTTGGAAACTCAGTTTTGTTGGTAGGTATGGTGTAGCATGTGAGTGTTAGGTAGGGACTGTTTTATATCTTGTTGTCTATATAAGGAGTGCCAATGTTTGCGCAAGTATGCCAACAACAACTTTGTAAAAAAACTGGCAATAAAGATGGTGCTGACTCCTATACTTGATCAATATAAGGAAGCGGCTGAGTCTGATGAGTTGCATCGCGCTTTGAGGGTGCTGTTTTTGCAGGAAGAGGCGGAGAATGAAGGTCTTGTTTTGGTGTTGGTTGATAAATGTGATGATGTGCGTGCTAGAATTGCAACTAAAAGGGCATCGCTTCAAGAGGTTGGAAGTTTTAATGCCTCGAATCCTGTTGTTGTTAGTGCACTCCAATGTCTACAGGAGGCACAGAATAAAGATTTTCACCTGCTAGCGGCGTTAGTTGCGGTGCTTGATCTTGTAAATGAAGCACGTACGGAGAAACGTCGCTATGTGATGACAATGGAGCAATATAATTAGACCTTGTTTCTGTGGTGTTAGCTGTTGTTGTGTTGCTAAGTAGAGGTCCATGTAGGTTTTGATTTCTGTGTAATATTGTGGTCTTGTCTTGGCAGTTAAGATTATGGGCTTAATCTTTCAATGCATGGTTGTAAGATATTGTATGTATTAATAAAACTGGCCACCTTTCTTTTTTATTTTTATTTTATCGTATTGATGTTTTCGTTGTCTTATCCTGTTGTGCTGGCCTATATAAAGGTGGGTTTATTGTGATATGCCTCACACATTTGATACCTAAGAAGCATGGGTACGAGACCAAACATTGATCATTTAAAAGAGTTATGTGGCTCTAATCAGCTCCAACATTGTTTCAAGTATCTGTTTGTGCAAGAATGGAGAGAGAATGAGGATCTTATTAGGTACATTGGAGAGAAATGTGCTAATCTTGAAGCCAACATTAAGAGAAGAGCGCAACTAATGCAAGAGGGCGAATCTTTTGGGCCATTTCATGATGTGGCACCTGATGCAGTTGAGTGCATGGTTGAGACACAGCAGAGGGAGCAAGATATGTTAGCTGCTTGGATGGGTGTTTTGGATCTGGCTCGTGAAGGGAGAACTAAGAAGGAGCATCATGTCGGTTTGATGGATCTTAAGTGCTAATTGTCTTTTGTTGTGTTGTTGTTGGTTGGAGGTTTTTCAGCAGCAATGGTGTTTAGATTTTAATGTTCTTGTGTTTTCATCTGTTGTAACTACTATGGCATGCCTATAGTATGCAAGTCTAAGTAGTGTGTTTGTGTAAAAATTTGCTATGAATAAAATATTGCTATTGTGTGGGCAGATAATAGGTGCACGATTAAAAAGAAAAGATTGTTTTTCAATAATAATGGCTGGTCAGATATAGTAAATCATGTGAGCTTTTGTAGTGGGAAAGTGCCAGATCATGATGAAAATGTAGATGGAATTTAAAGTTTCTGCATAAGCAGTGTATTCAATAATAAAGGATGGTCAGATATATGAAATCATGTGAGTTTTTGTAGTGGAAAAGTGGCAGAATTATGATGAAAATGTGGATGCAATTTAAAGTTTCTGCATAAGCAGTGTATTATTGTCTGAGTACTGATAATAATCTTGTGAGTTTGTGGAAGTGTAGCAGGAAGGGATTGATATTATGTGGATGTGGTGTAAAGCTGATTCATGAATAGTTGCCTATTTTGGTCATGTTATTGTGGATGAGCAGAAAAAGGTCTATAGTGTAACTATTTAAAGCATTTTGTGCTGACAAATGAGGAATATAGTTTTGCAAAGCAATTAATAAAAGACAATGCTGAGACACCCTAAATGCGCAAAGCTGAGAGATCAAGCAAATTCTAATAAATGGCGAGACATGTTAGCTTTTTACTGTCGTGAAGGGTCACACGAAGATGTTCAAATAGCACGACAAATTAGCGAGTTGTCTGGAAGATGGGCTGCTTTGATGACTGAAAGGGGACGTTTTATTAAAGAGCTTAAAACCGTTGATAATTTCTATGCTAAAAAAATGGTTGAATATCTAACGGCAGTCCAAGAGAAAGATGATGTCAAGCTGATGCATGTCTTCACACTGATGGATGAGCTGGATCTAAGTGCCCGTAGCAAGGATGTTTTTNTAGCTTTTTTACGTCTTGTAGAGGGACACGCAAATATGCAAATAGCACAACAAATGAGCGAGGTGTCTGGAAGATGGGCTGCTTTGATGACTGAAAGGGGACGTTTTATTAAAGAGCTTAAAACCGTTGATAATTTCTATGCTAAAAAAATGGTTGAATATCTAACGGCAGTCCAAGAGAAAGATGATGTCAAGCTGATGCATGTCTTCACACTGATGGATGAGCTGGATCTAAGTGCCCGTAGCAAGGATGTTTTTATTCTTAAGCTTCAAGGATCACTGGAATTGTAGGGTGTGTTGTAGAACATAATGTAGCTTTTGTGGTTTGAATAAAGATGCCAGTGTGTCTGTGTAAGATATCTTTGTAAAATATTGCATTCAAAGATGGTAGTTATGGTTATGTGAAGTGTATTTGTAAGATATTGTAATGCAGCACTTTATTTAGTTAAAATGGAGGCCCAATGAAAGGAAATCTCTAGTGAATCTAGGAAATAGTAGCATATCTCAGTTTTTTTGTTTTTATGTCAGTGTCTTTTTATTGTTGATAGGTGGCTACTTTGTTTTATGCATGCAAAAAAGTTATGTTTTTGCTATTTAAGAGGCACAGCTGAAGATGTATTTACACTGCTTTCTTTAAACTTAAATAAAAAAAAAATCAAAAAACAATGTCAAGGCGTCCTAGGTGTGATCAACTGAGGAGTGAGGCTAATTCTAACAATTGGTCAAAGATGTTTGTGCTTTACTGTCGTAAAGCTGGAATTGAGGATCTCCAAATGGCTCGGCAAATGAATGCTCTTTGTGGGAGATTGGCTGGTGTGGTTCGTGAAAGGGATGAATTTATACTTGAGCTGGAAACCATTGGAAATACTTATGCGCAAAAAACAGCTGAGTATTTAAGAGAGGTCCAACAAAAAGATGAGCAAAAGGTTATGCAAATGAGGATCACGACAGCTGAATTAGAGCTGAATGCTCGTAATCATGATCTATTTATTGAGAAGCTTAAGGGTGTGATGCCTTTCTAAATTCAGAACAACGGTGAAAAAAGTGTGTTGCTATTGTTTGTTTGTTATGTGTCTTTTTCTTTGTAAGCGCAAGTATGCGTGTTTGTTGGCTTGTAAGATAAAGATGTGTGTAATATGTATGTGAGCTAGATCTCATATGCTTGTAAGATATTTCATTCAATAAAAGACTATCTATGTTAAATAAACATGTGACATGTACCTTTTTGTTTCTTTGACTGTGATGACTGGTTTTCAAACAACGCTCTTTTCACTGGTTTGGTGCTACTCTCTTGGGGTGTGTTCTGTTCGATTGTTGTTTTCAAAGGTTTTTGCTTTATCGATGTGATAGTTTCTGGCGGTGTTCCTACGNTCAATGAGCATCTTATCTGGTGTCTTTAAGTTATGTTCGCGAAGTTCTTTTCCTTGTTCAATTTCTTTCTTTGGAAAGCTAACAGGGGCCTTTGATGTTTCTTCAGGTTTTTTTTGCTCACCACTCTCTTCATTTGGGGATGCAAGAGGTGTTGGCGGTGATCCTAGTGATTCATAACCAAATAATCAGCAATGGCACATGTAAATGGTGTTTTAAATGTGATAAAGTTGGGGATTTCAATTGTGGTACCTGAGGTTTCTCGATTTTGAATCAGCATCTTATCTGGTGTCTGCAAGTTATGTTGCTGAAGTTCTTTTCCTTGGTCAATTTGTTTCTCTGGCAATGTAACAGAGGCCTCTGATGTTTCATCACCTTTTTTTGTTCGCCACGTTCTTCATTTGTGAATGCAATAGCTGTTTGTGATGATCCTACTAGTTTATAACCAAATAGTCAGCAGTCGCACGTGTAAATGGTGTTTTAAATGCGATTAAGTCTTAACCTAAATGAATTACCTGAGGGTGCCTGTAAGAGTTTGGGTGTCTCTTGTTGCCTTTTCTTTTTGTTAAAAACCTGATCAAGGTTAAAGTCTGTTGTGCGACTTAAGGTGTTGTAGTGAAACTGGAAAATGTTTTTTTGACCTTCAATTGCAAAAATCTCCGGTGGTATTTGCTGTGGATCTTCTGTTTTATGGTTTGCTAGCAACTCTTCACATGAATATCCTGTAATGTCATCAGCTCCAGGGCTAAAGAAAGTTATTGGGACTGTTTCAGATTGGTCTGCGATGAAACCTTTGAAAATATACTTGCGTTTTTTATGAGAGTCATTATTGGTTTGTTTTTATTTTATGCATCTTTTTATTATTAATTGAATTTGAGCCAAAGAGGAACGTACTTGTATGATGGTTTATCTAGTTTCCCATGATTAAGACAACGGTACATGCCATCTTCCTCTTTCACTTTGGCAGCACATTGGTTGCAAGAGATGTAGAACACTAGAACCAATCTCTCTTTATGTTGATGGAAGTCACTATTGCTTCAGATGTGAACCTGACTCCCTACAAATGTTTTGATAAAGTAATTGGCTGGATAACTTATTGTATGTCAAAGTTTGTGATAAAAGTATTTGTTTGATGTTAGATGAAAATTACCATGTAGCTATCTGGTTCTTGTCTCAACAGTGTCTTCAAAGGAAATCTGTTGCGAAACTTTTCTCTTTCAATATCTTCATATGGATTCTTAATGATCCGATGTGGTGGAGTTTTTTGGTGCTTCTCTTTGTACCTGTTGTGTTTTAAAAATTAGAATGAATATGTTATGGCAATAATCTATGTGAAACTGTTGTTAGTCTAAAGTTTTTTGTTTAAAGTCATTACCGTGCTCTTGCCTCATTAGCCTTTGGTATCTTTGGGTTTAAGTAATACCGTGTTGCAGATGTTGCTGTTAGCTGGTAATCTGGCAGGATTTTGATTGACAATGTTATAAGAACTTGTCGTTTCAAATTTTATAAATTATTAACTGAATACCTCTATATTTTGTGACTCTGCAAGAGCTCACATCAATTATAACCGGCTTATCCATTGTTTCAAAGTCAGCTTCTTCAAAGGTTTCAGCCATGTCATCCCACATCGTGAACTCAACGACATTACCACTAGTAAGATAAAGATATGATTAGGTTAGCGACAAAAGTCGAAATTGTTTAGTTTTTTTAATAATAAAAAGTTAAAGTGTAAAATAGCGGACCTTAAATTTTCAATATCGACTTTTCTAAAGACAGTTTCATTTTGGTTGGCATCCCGTTTGCGAGTAACTTCCCCCGATGATCTCAAACAGCCCATGTAATCTGTAAGTAGATACTTGTCATGATTGTAGGACTTGTGTGAATGGAAGAAATTTACAACTGAAATGATTACCTGTGAGAATTGGATATTGCATTTTGCCTGTTATGTCTTCTCCAGGGATTCTGTGTTGAAGCTGGTTATAAGAAGCAAATTCAAAGTAGTGGTGCGGGATTTCTGGTGCTTCTATGGGATCAAATCTTGTAGCTCTTCCAAATCTAAGACTTGTTTTGCTGCTGATTGTTTGTTGGTAAGGGCTGGTTGGTTCACATACGAATCCTGATATTCTATATACCAACCCAAGCTTCGTTTTTGGGCTAAAGCAATCGATTTCCTTGACATCCATATTGGCTTGTATAGCATTTCCTTGTTTATGGTTAGATGTTGTTACATAAAGTTGAGCATTTATGTTTTTTTCTATTGTATATGAATTGAGAAGTACCTCGCGATCTATCAAGATGCAACAATATCCAGTCTCTTTTTTTCCCTGAGATTCCACTTTGATCTTTTTTGGCATACGTCACTGCAGTCCATTTTCTATAGACTCTAGATTCAAGGACTTTGCTGTGAGATGTTGGTTGTAGTTCACGGATTAGTGTAATCTGCGGTACACTTGTAGCTTCCACAATTTTGCTTTCACATGGAAGCTGCACCAGAGCCTGGGTATTTTCCTCCATTGTGCTGCATGAGACATAAAAAATAAGCATGAGGCCGAAAAGCAAAATAAAAAAAACCAACTGCTGTACAAACGATAAGCATCTCAATATTACGATTATGAAACATACAAAATAAAAGGTAATGCTACCATATCTACCTGTTGCTGATGGATTTGAAAACACTTTTAGAACTTGAAAAGATAGTAATATGCAGTTGTTATAGCAGTATACAGAATGTGAATGACCAAAGGATGACATAATTATTGCTTTTTTAAAACTATTATAACATGTAGAGGGCTATCTATCTTAAACATGCTGAAATTGGCAAAAGACATACTGACTTATCAGCCCTAAATTGATAGCATGGCAAAAAAAATGGTATTCAAAATGGTTTATAAACCTGATAACTCAAAAGCAAAGCAAACTAAAATAACAACAGAAGCATGAAAATTTTGGTATCAAAAAAAGGAAATATTGATGGCTATGTGTCCATTGGAAGTAGAAAGCCTATATTTTTTTTTATTTTCCTCAGGAAATCTTTATAAACAATATTTTTTGTCATGTTTGGCCTCTGATTTTGTTGTTGTTTGATAAGAATTTTTAACCCATGTGGAGATGTGGCTCTAGAAAGAGCCACATAAAACTGGCTCAGGAAGGTAAACGCCAATCTTGTTAAGAGATTGTCCTTGACTCTTGTTAATTGTCATAGCATAACAGAGCTTAATTGGGAACTGGGTGCGCTTGAAAAGGAAAGGAAGATTTGGGTCACTATGGAATAAGGGTATTCTGTGTATAAACACTTTTTCTCCAACTCTTGTGCCTGTAATGATTTGAACTTGAATAAGCTTCGACATCAAGTGTGGAACAATCATACGTGTCCCATTACATAAACCACCTGCGAGGCTAACATTCCTCAACATCATCACTGGCGATCCAACCTTTAACTGTAACTCATGTGGTGGGAAGCCAGGTAGTTTAAACGTGTTTATATATTCAGGAGGATATAACATCTCTGTTTCTGCACCGCTATTCCCAACTGGTATCGCCACGTCGTAGCTTGTGATGCGTGAGATTGCACCCTCGCAAAAAGGTTTTACTTCTCAAGGGATCTTGAGAAGCTTGCAATCCCCACCAGGCAGTGTACCTGACCGATGTAGTATAGTGTAGTGGCAAGTACCGGGGGATTGATCGTTCTCTAGGGGAATAGTGTCGTTAGGATTGAAAAACTACTCTAATAGGTCTAGGGGTGAGGGAAGATTCTTTTTGTATTTTTATATTTTTAGGAAAGCAAGTAAAAATCTCGGGTTTGAAGGAGTGGGCGGAATTAGTTACTAGTCAACTAACCCAAATAACTACTAATGCAAATAAAATAAAATAACAAGAAAATAAATGTTTGTGAAACTATATGGAGAGAAGTGTGTTTAGTTAGATTTCCTTACTCCCTAACTATCTTTTACCGATTGATTAGTGTGTATTAATTGCGTGGATGACGGATTGTATTCCTTAATACCAGTCGTGGGGGTGTGTACGGACTTCCCCAACTCTATAAGCTCCTACTTCACTCCTATGTCGAGCCGGCTAAGAAGCTCCTAACATGGGATCACTAGAATTCGCTCATGCATTAAATACAATCAAATAACCTTAGTACACCTTGGTTCATGTTTCTTAAGACGTTCAAGCATGTTACCAATTGGAAGTCTGCCTGTTTTCTTAAGCCTAACATCGATAAACATTCATCCAATATAATCAATAACACACCATTCAATCAATAATCAATAGTTAGGTTTCATTAGATCTAAGCAAACACAAAGAAAACCTAGCCTAACATGTTAAACAAAAGACAAGAACAAGATAGAATCAAACAACACATAGACATATTGAATGATTAATTGATTACTTATCTTCAATGTAACATGGAAGATCTCAAGGTAAAAAACCTTGAAAAAGCTGCTAAAATTCGTCTAGGGTTTCTCCCTAAAAAGTTCCACACTAATGACTAAAAATTATGAGAATATATATAGGAAAACAGATCTGACGGCGTCACGTTGTAGCCTTGACGCCGTCACCTCACCGTGCTTAGGGTTTCTTGATGGCCTTCTTGACGCCGTCCCCCTTTAATCTCCCAAAATCCATTCTGGCTTATCAATACTGGACGGCGTCACATCCATGCTTGACGCCGTCAGAGGTACTATTCCAGCAGATTTTAGCACTTTGTCGAATTCTTCACTTTTATGCTCAAAAAACGTCCAAAATGCTTCCTTTTCCAGAATTTCTCTCCAAAGTACCTAAAATGACAAAAGGAACGATATAGGGCAATAATTGATAAAATAAATACGATTTAGGGCTTAAATGACCCCCGAAAAGCAGTACACTTTTCGCCTTATCAAATACCCTTACACTTGAGATTTGCTTGTCCTCAAGCAAATGCGCTTTTATTCTAATCAAAATACAAGTTAGGGGTCATTTAACACTAATATAAAAGTAATAACAATAAATAATCGTTCCACTTTAATCATAATAAGCACAAAGATTACACACTAGCACCTCACAAGTAGTGTTTAGATACTCACATCTCTCAGGTGTCATAGAATTATATCTCATAAATGAAAATGAACAATATCTCTCAATACCTGTCATAGCAAATAGATTACCATAGGCTTGGGAAAGGATCGAAAACCTTCTCCACTAGGCGTAAGCACCGAAGATAAACTATCAAAGAGGGCTTTACAAAAAGGGTTGTAATGAGGTGTAGGGATATGATAAACACGGTTTTGTTGGATAAGGGATATTTTACTGGTGGCGAGTTAAAGATCTTGATTAATTACATATACAATATGGCGTTGCTAAGCCAAGACTAGACTCGACTTACGCTAATCAAAAACTAATAGAAACATAAAATAAACATAAAAAGAAACGGGATGGTAGTCCGTATGTTTTTCTTCTTTCTTTTTCATATTTTTTTGTATTTTTCTTGATTTTTTGATTTTTTTTTCATACACTCTTGCCCTACCATCCAAAATAATACATTATTGGGGCCTCGATTCTCCCCTTACACTTAAACTTTTACATACTTTACAAATAACTAATCTAATGACTCGAATTAAGATAATCGAAACACTTGGAGTACTTTTAAAATATTTAGCACATATGGGGGTAATAATGTTGTTCTTCCCAATTACTCCATTACACTAGTACTTTACCCATGAGTCTCAATCGTCCCAAAACAATATGTACAAGGATATGACTAGACTTAGCAACCATGTAATCAATTAGATAATTAACTAAGGGTTTAAACAAATGTTGTCACAATAATGCGCTAAAGGTGAGTGCATACAAGGTAGACTAAGGCGATTTGGGTGTACATTTAAGTGGCGTGTAACAAATTCTTCCTTTAAGTATAATGCTTAAAGTTAGAAACGAAAAGGATAGGCTCTGGAGGGTGTACTAGGGGTATCGTGTACTAAAAATGAGTACAACGCAAGGGTGTGAGAGAATTACTTGACCGATGTAGCTAAAGTAATTATAACAAAAACACAGGTGTAAAACAATGGGTTAATCCTAATGCCTCTTATCATGTAGTAAATCTAACTAAACGAATGTAGTCTCACTTGTGGATTCGAGATGTTCCTATCGCAAGTTCTAGAATCTAAGTGCTACCGGTACACACATCATAGCCTAAATGCTTTTCCTACCAATTCTAGGGGCGAACCTCACATATTTGGGGTGGAAAAATTTTTAGTGGTACGGTTTTGTGCTAGTCATATAACTCCTATCCATGAGACGCT
>LBNU01004921.1:62185-84066 GCA_014162995.1 Artemisia annua
TTCTTCATATTGTTTTCACAACCACAATAGTTTAGATATTTATTTTATTTTAATTTGCATAAGTAGTAAACTTGGGTTAGTTGACTAGCAACTAATTCCGCCCTTCCTCTAAAAACCGAGATTTTACTTGCTTTCTAAAAAAATATAAAAATGCAAAAAGAATCTTCCTTCCACCCTTAGACCTATTAGATTAGCTATTCTATCCTAACGAACACTATTCCATGTGAGAGAACGATCAATCCCTCGTACTTACCACTATCCTATACTACATCGGTCAGGTACACTGCCTGGTGGGGTTGTAAGCCTCTTGAGATCCCTCGAGAGGTAAAACCTGTTGTAACGTTACAAAACCACGCATCAGATGCTCACAAGGTACTTCTTCGTACTGTTTTGAATAAAGAAGTTGAATACTTGATCTCCGTTCCATTTTGCAAAACGGACGAGTTACTACAAGCTTCATCACTTCAATACTTAACCTTCATGCCATTTTGCAAGGTACTTATTTGCATTATTTTGAATAAGCATTTTAAGTACATACAGTCTATGCTCACGTGTGATGATTTCTTGTCCATATTAATCACCATTTATATTTTAAGCTCTAGCTGTTACAAGAAAAGCTCTAAGTGATAGTCATACGTGTGATATATATGTTATATAGTAAATATACTTCAAAATAATATTTTGGAGAGAAAATGTTAACTAGATTACATAATATGTAACAGCAGTGAGAAACTCAGGCTGCTGGTTAAAAAGGTTTTACCATATAAATTAGAAAAAGTTAGAAGTTGAACGTTAATGTGAAAATGTTGGAAAACTAACAGGTATTGAGTTTTTACAGAAGTTAGATGCTATGGATGGGAATAAATAAGCATAAATTCTTGTTGATTGAGCAATGAGATTGGATGGAAGTACGTTGTGTATGAACACATGCTTTTAAAGAAAAAATTCTAATATTGCCGAAATATTCTCAAGATTACAATGGAGGCCTTATATATATGTGGATCTATCTTTGTTGAGTCAGCCAAAAAGTCTAAACTTTAATCAATAATTTAGTAAAAGATTAGTGCCTAAACTAAGAGGGTGTTTAGGTATGTCTAAGGTNTTTTTTTTGTGTGTTTATTTTATTATTGTTTCCGTATGTATTATTTCTTGTTATTGATTTCATGCTTCAATAGATGTGAAAAGCTTTTTTTGTTTTTACTTCGTCTAACTACATATAAACGGTATTTTGCAAAAGTAGAGTGTAAGGGAAATCCAAATCGGTTTATAAAGAACGAATGAACATGAATCAGTACAACGAAATTTAACCTATATATTAGTCCTTTTGAGTCAAAATGCTTGTATCGAGTCATAATGACTTTTTGCGGAATTCCAGAAGTAAGATTGAGATTTTCAAGATTTTTCCGGAAGCTTAACATTGAGGATTCTGTCAGACACTTATCTGCGGCTCAGGATTAACACCTGACGGCGTAGGTTATTAATTTGCAAATTTTGAAAGTTTTGTATTTTCGAAACTTAAAGTTTGTCATTATTTTACTTTTATAATCTAACAGGAATTCTGCCAAATTAGTTCATTCCCAAACATTATATCTATTATGTAGTTTTACCGCCGATTTTACGCGAGGTTGGCCTTTATTCTTTTTCAGGTTAACATGTATTTTTGGATAGAAGACGTTATTATTTCGGAAGGGAGCTGGTGTTGAACGTTCGTCTATCTTGGATCGAACGATCATTTACCATGTTACATCACGTATCCACACAAACGATTCAGGGAGTATTTGATTTCATTCTTTCCTTATTTACTTTTACGGCTTTTTATTGAACATTGGGGACAATATTTATTCGGTTTAAGTGTAAGGGGGGTAAATGAAAAGCACCGTTGGGAATATAACCTATGCTGATGCTTTTGCTTGTTTGATAGTAAATTTGTATAAAACCAAGGAAATATTTGTTAGGCATTTTAGCGCAATTTAATTTTTTGTACAACATTAGAGTGAACTTTCTTACATGACCGTCTCATGATAGAATTGTATGACTAGCACAAACCACCATAAAATTTTTGTTCCACCCAAAATATGTGAGTTCGCCCCTAGAATTGCGGTAGGTAAAAAAGCTCATCTTTGGTGCCTATGATGTGAGTACCGTATGTATTTAGTTTTAGAACTTGCGTTAGGCCATTCAAATCCACAAGTGAGACTACATTCGTGTAGTTAGATTTACTACATGATAAGGGCATTTAGGATTACCCATTTTTTCACCGTTTTTGTTATAATTTACATTGACTTCTTGGTCAAGTTCTCCCAACCTTTGCCGTTGTTACCATTTTGTACGACGCTACCCTGTACACCCTTCCGCAGCTATCCTTTCGTTCGACCTTTGAGCATCTTACTCAAGTGAGAATTTGTTTTACACACCCACTAAATGTTCCACCCAAATCGCCTGAAGCCTCACCTTGTATTCACCCAACCTTTGGTGCATTCTTGTTGAAAACATTTGTTAAACCCTTTGTTAAATTACCCAATACATGTTGCTAAGTTAAGTCTTCTGTAATATTGTTTTGGGACGATTGGGACTCATGGGTAAAAGTACTGTGTAATGAATAGTAATGGGGAAGAGCAACTTATTACCCCCCATATGTGGCTAAATATTTTAAAAGTACTCACGTTTTCGATTTTCTTAATCGATGTCATTGAATAGTGATTGTAGATTATTAAGATTCAAGTGTAAGGGGAATGGCAATATCCCTATGTGTTTATTTGGTGGTAGGGTAAGAGTGTATGAAAAAAAATCAAACATCAAAGAAAAAAATATATGAAAAAGAAAGAAGAAAAACATTACGGACTACATCCCGTTTCCTTTTATGTTCCTTTTAGTTTTTGTTTTTCATTTTTAGACTAATGATTGATCGGTCTTGACTTAACCAACGATGTAGAGTGCATGTATTTGATCATGTAATTAACTTGCACCCTATAAATACTTTTATTCCACCAAACGTGTTTATCATATCTTCTCCACCTTACGTTACACCCTTTATAAAGCCCTCTTTTGATAGTTTCTTATGGTGTTACGCTAGTGGAGGGTATTGATCCATCTCCCCAGGGCCTATGGCTACTCTATTTGCTAACAGGTATAGTGAGTTTATTTTCCGTTCCATTTATGAGATATATATACTTTATGACATTTGAAGGAGTGATAATCCAAACACTATTTGTGAGGTGCTAGTGTATGCTTTCCGTGCTTATTATGATTAGGGTCTATAACTATTTGTGTAATACTTTTATATTCGTGTTAATGCCCCTAACTCAATATTTTGATTGGAATAAAGCTCATTTGCTTGAGGACAAGCAAAATCACCAAGTGTAAGGGTATTTGATGAGAGAAAAGTGTTACGCTTTTGGGGGGTCATTTAATCCCTAATTCGTATAATGTGATCAAAATTTGCCCCTAATTGTTCCTTTTGTAATTTAGGTCTTTTGAGAGGACTTCTGGAAAACCCCTTGCATATTCGACGTTTTTGGAGCATAAAAGTGAAGAAAACGACAAAGTCTCAAAAGTGGTGTTATAACCTGAGCGGCGTCAGAAGTCACAAAGGTGACGCCGTCGAGAAAGTCTTGACAATCAAGAGTGATCCAATTTTTCAAATGCGGCAGAGGGATTTACCCCTGACACCGTTCAGGTGTTGTGAAAAGTTAGCCGTTAGGAGTAAAGTTATAAGAGTGACGGCCAGAGAGTTTATAAGGTGCGGCGTCAGAAGTGGATCTAGGCCATCGAAGATACCTATTGGGCGGCGAGCTGACGCGTCACCCCTTAACCTGACGCCGTCAGAGTGTAAAATCTATATCATAGTTTTCTATTTTCTTCATTATTGTGGAACTTTGTGGAGAATTTAGGGCACCTAA
Organism: Artemisia annua; assembly: GCA_014162995.1. NCBI lineage: Eukaryota > Viridiplantae > Streptophyta > Magnoliopsida > Asterales > Asteraceae > Artemisia > Artemisia annua. Next base: position 66,085 of record LBNU01004921.1, read on the forward strand.
AGTCGAATTTCCTGTACTTTTTAGGTTTCCAACCCTTGGAACCTGATGAATGGTATAATATATTAAGACTCTTTTGACCGGAATGTCAAAGAAAGTCAAACCGGGAGTATTCGATAGTCCGGGTCGTGTCCGGTGAGTGTGAAATGCGAAGTCGAACCGTTTTGTGGTCGGGAGATTGAATGAGGTTTTAAAAGGAATATTGGATTTCTAAATTAATTGAAGCAATAATTGCTAAATAACTTAACTAGCATAAATGAAAGCACGTAAAGGAATAACCTAAACGTAATCAATAAAACAACGTAACGCGTAAAATTAAAAACGTAAACTAAGGAACTACTTAAATTAAATACAATTATGATTTTGAAATAAAAAAGTTACTTAAAAACTATTAGAACGCTAAACTAACTTGAAATACTAAAAACGTAACTAAAAACCAAAAAAGCCGTAACCGGGTCGTTATGGACCCAAACGTTAAAATTTTTGAAATAAAAAGCTACGGGTGTCGAAACACAATTTTTCTTAGCTCCTAATTGTAAAAAATAAATTTTTGAAAAAAAAGAAAACGCATTTTTTTACTTTTTAATAAATTTTTATGAATTAAACACAAATTTTAACTAAATAAATTAAAAAAATATATTATACTAAAAGTTTTTAGAAAATCTAAATTTTTTTTTTTTTTTTTTTTTGGAAAATATTTAACTAATAACAAGTCCTAAGAAAAATAAATCTAGATGCTTCCTTATCAAATAAGCTGGCATAAGCTAACTCTACTTATAAGCTTAAACTAAAAAAACAACCTTAAAAGATTTAATGATGCAATTGTTAACTAGAAAAGGCCAAGGGCAAACTGGTAGAGGGTGTTGCTGTGTGTTTGTGCTAGTCAAAAGGTCACTGGTTCCATTCTTGTTAAACCCAACTTTTTGCAAAACATTTTTTTTCAACTTTTTTCTTTTACAAACTAACTACACTAACTAAAATGAGCATTTTATAAAACTAGAACATTTTTTAAATCTTAATAGATAAGTAGTAAAATGCTAACAGTTGAGTATAAAGCTAAATGAGTAAATATCTAAAATTTGAGAAAGCTATTAAGAAGTTATAAGCTAAAGCTAAAGTGAAAACAAGCTAATAGGTACTAAAGGGGATCCTAAACAAGCTAACTAATCTATAAAAGCAGTTTTAAATAAGCTAAAAAGCACTAATTAAGCCAAAAAGTAAAAGGGGTGTTGAGACTAAAAAGGCCTATGGGGTCAAATGAAGCCTAAAATTAAGCTACAAATAAGCTAGCTTAAGCTATCCTAAGGGGAAATAAGCAAAAGGAAAGTAAGGGGGACCTAAATATAGCTAAAGGGACAGAATATAAGCAATTTACAAGCACTAAAAAGCACTAAACAAGCGTAACTAACCTAGGGGCTGCAGAAAATATGACTAAAGAGGCTACTTTTGGGACTTGTGCAGAGCTGTTAAAAATTACTAAAAATAAAATAAAAATACAGTCAACTAGATAAGCTATTGAATAAGTACCATACCAATTTTTAGAGCAATTGGCCTAATATTGAAGAAACTAAAAATCAAAAACTTCTGGCTGTTGAGACTTTTTTTTGACAGCAAAAGTGGGTAAAAATGGGGCAATGGGTGAGTCTTTGACCAATAAAGTCTACATACCAGATCTTGAAAACATGCATAATCCTATTTGAAGCAAGTTTGAAGCAACAAAAACAACTTAAAGAGCCGTAATCTATGATCTACCTTACTAACTAACTAAGAACAGGTTTAACAAAAAAAACTTGAAAAACAAACTTAAAATCTTTAAAACTTTTAGGAAACGTAAAAAACTTGGTTTAAAACTACTAAAAATACTCAAATAAAGCTGATTGAACTTAAAAACTTGATCTAGAACTATTTTGTTGCCAAAATTGACCTTGTGCCAAACACCCCTTTACAGGGGTTGTTTGAGATTTTTGAAAGAAAAATGATTTTTTGACTTGAAAATTGAAGGAAAAGGATAGATTAAGCTAACTTAAGAGTAAATAAGCAGATTTGGACTGAAAAGAAGCAATCCAAATAAGCAGTTTGACTGCTTATTTGCTACAGTAACTTTTTTTTTTTTTTTTTTAACAGAAAGAGTACTTAAAATAAACTCATTACAAGCTCTCTTATGAAGCTTGAATGAGCTTATATAACAGAAAAGGTTAAAAGATTATTTTGCAAAATAAGGCGATTTAAGAAGAATGCTTGAATTTAAAAGAACAAGTAAATTAATGATTAAACCTTAAATTTCATTAAAAAGAAAGTAATATTACAAAGCTAAATGACAGAATCTCAAGAACAATAAGCTTAAAGAAAAACAGGAAAACAAGTAAAATTATACTAGAAATGGTCTAAAAGACAAGGACAAAATTTCATCTAAGTGTGGAGGACCCTTTTTATAAGCCTCTGCAAGGGTTACTCTTGTCTCTTGTCCTCTTCTACTTGTGCTTGTTTTGTGAGTGAGAGTGAGCTTTGTGCCAATTTGTGTTTCTTTCATTGCATCTCAGCCATGGATTCATTCTTGCTCCCCACTCATGAATTCTCAGTCGTTGATCAATTTACTCCTCAAGGATTGATGAGGTGGACTTGGAGTCTTGTAGAGAAGGGGGAACAGTAGCATGTGAATGTCTTGGCAGGTTGTGGAGTACTGAGTTGGAGTGGGATAGTGACAGGGGAGAGTTTGTTTTGGCGGGCAAATGGGGATAAGGTGAACAATGTTTTGAACCTTGGCTTATTAACCAAAACGGGGTGCAGGTTTGGGTGGGCTGATGAGGTTGATTGGGTTTAAGGGATTAAGTGGGTTTAAGGATTATTAGTTGGGTTGGATTGGTTTAGTTTAGGATTATTAGTAATTAGTTTTAGGTTTAATACTAATTAGTTTTAATAAAATGAGATTAGGTAGAAAAAATTTGGTAAAACTGAAAATTTTTGTATGATTTTTTTTTTTGAATAAATAATAATAATAATAATAATAATAATAATAATAATAATAATAATAATAATAATAATAATAATAATAATAATAATAATAAAAAGAAAAATAATCAAAATAAAAAGTAAACTAAATAAAAGTTTTAGCAAAATAATAAAAGGTTTTGTCAAAATGGTTTTGTGATTTTATTTTGGAAAACGGTTTAAGGTTTTGAAAATGATTTTGCATTTAAGTGTCGGGATAAAAAGGGTATTTTTGGGAATTTTGGTGTCGGGTTGAGGGTAAATCGGTCATTTGGTCTTGGATAAGGGTGTAAAGGGTAATTATAGGTTTTGGGTTGGTTTTCCAAGCTTCCCCCCCATGTCACTCTCCCGGGATTGTCTTCGAATCTTCAATTCTTCAATAAATGCTACAAATTATGTCGAATCGATCCGGTAATGCTCCATTTTGCTCCGGTTTCCCATCTAAGCTCCGTTTTGCTCACTTTTCCAATTCCCGTGCTCGTTTTGTCATTTTCTCGTGATTTTTCGTCCTTTTCTTATAAATTTATACCTGCACATTCAAAAAACACAAAAACACAAGTATTTGGCATTTGTGGGTTAGTTTCTGGTCAATTTGGTCGGGTTTTGGTCGATAAAAGGTATGTGAAAATACACATACCAGTAGGTTTTGTCATAGGTGTCGTAGGATTATGTAGACAATGTATCGTATGTATGTTGAATGTATCAAAATTCCATTGTACTTGGAAATTGCTTCAACTTTATGTTAATATTAATAAAAAGCTAATTGTATGCTGTTAAGCATAATATTTTGTGTAACTGTTGGTGTTGTGTGTGAGCGTTACTTTTTTTTGAATCAGCGAAACAATGACATACATACTTGCATGGTTTTTGTAAAGAGAATTGGAACAAAAGTATTAGGAAGAAGAGTTGATGTTATACCTATTGTATTGGTTGTGCTTTTAGAAAATAAGTAGTTTTTTGTGATTAATTGTGCCATTTGCTTATGAAAAAAGGAAAATTGGAAGTTCTGAAATTTTAAGTAGTAATAGTTTTGTATGTGTTAAATACTGGATTTAAAAGGATAATGAGCAGGATACATTCAACATAAACGCAACACTTACATCAGTGCAGTTAAGCGTTTTACAAAAGATGATAGTAGTAGTCATAGATATGTGCATAGGTATTGTCTTAAACATGCAGTTTACTACTGTGCGATAAGCTACATTATTATACATAGATAGTTGCCGTTCCCTTCTTGCATGCAAATGTTCGAACCTTTTCTATTCATTTTTCTTTTTTAGCTTTTTTCAAAGCTCTTCCTGCGGTTGTATCATCTGTTTCTTGGAAAAGGGCCCTTCGAGAAAATTTCTTTGGTGTTTCATTTTTTGGTTTTTCTTCATTTGGTATGCTGCTGCCATGTTCTTTGGTTTCAAGTGCTGGAATTTCTTCAGGTGGTGTACTAACGGTAAGTGGAAGAGGTGAAATACTTTTGGTCTCTGCTGCGGGTGTTGCAGGTGTGGTTTTCGGTGTTTCTTTGATATCATCTTGCATATTGATTTTTTGTGAAGATTACACGTTGATTCCAGAGGTTCCAGCAGGTGCTGCTGTGAATTTGATGTCATCCCAACAAGCATCTAGAATGAAATTTTGCTTTTCTTTGTACAGTCTGGATCCAAATGAAGCTGGAAATTTTTTTTCTTTCCTTGCAAAGCAAGTATTTCTGTTGGATAGTCGAAGGAGTTTTTGTCAGGTATGGTTTGCATCAGTTCATTACAGCCTTTGACCAACGAATGTGCCTCGTTGCTAAAACATGTCATTGTTACATTCGCAGTGCCGTCGGACAAATGCACTCTGAAACAATAGCTGTCAAAAAATACATGTAATAGTTGTTGTTAGGTGAGGTATTTATTTGGTAAAAAAAACATGATTTTTATATTAGTATAAAAGTATAATAGTTGAGTAGTTTACTTGTAGGAGACGTCATTTTCAGGGGTTGGTGGGATACACTTGGAATGTGGATATCGTTCAGAGATTTTAGATTTACAATCTAGGCATTTCTTGTAAAACCATGGCCTTTTTGTGTCGATTTTGTCAATGGTAGCGATCACAGTAAAGCGGACATTCTGCAATTTAAAAATTCGAATTATGCATTAGATTTTTATTTGACGGTATTTTTAGTGCAGGGATTAATTACCTGCTGGTTTTGTGGATCCTCTGCAATCAAATCTGCTAAGGTAACTCGGTTGCGTTTTTTTCTTGTTCTGGATCTGAACATTTTTGGCGCTGCACGTTTGTTATTGCTGGTGGCAAAATGAATTGCTCATACCTGTATTGTTAGCTAATGTTAGTTCACGTATTTTTGCATTTTTAAGGACAATAGTACTGGATTTAACTGTTTGCTTACACATCACGGATCTCATGGCATTCTGGTATGTTGGGGTTGAAATAGTAACGCGTTGCAGGTGTGTTTGAAAGTTGGAGACCTAGAATATTTTATGTAGACGTTTGCATTAAAAGATAAAATAATTAATCATAAGTACAAAAGCACAGATTAATAAGTGTACCTCCATAGTATTTGACCAAGCATGAGCTAACTGCTATAATTACAGGGTCTGAGGCACTTTCGTATTCTTTTCTGTTGAAAGTGGTTGCTTCTTCATTCCACAAAGTAAATCTTACCGTGTGTCCACTGTTGTAATCATAAGATTTTCGTTACAGTAAATAAGAACAGCAAGTTTTAATGACTAATTGATAAGACTTACTCTAAATTTTGGATGCCAATGTCTAGCCAGGTTGATGCATCTTGTGTTGTTTTAAAGGGATCGCTGTATTTCACTTACGTACTGGACACTGCCGATGTAATATGCAAATAGTAATAGGTTTTTAATGTATAGTAGTTATATAAGTGGTTTTGTTTTTTGTATACCTGTGAGAAGGCCTTCTTTTACATCGAATTTTGAATGCAGGTCTATGTAGTGGCTGAAGTTGAAATAGTGGAGTGGGAATCCTGTGTCTGGTATGTTTTGAATATCTATATACGTTCCGAAGACCAACGAAAGTTTGTGCGGGACCACCTGCATCCATGTTTTAGCATCTTGAAAGCCAAATCCAGTTATCTTGTAAGTTTTGTTGATTTGGAGCAGGGCATTGAACTTATTTTTTTCGCGTATGTTGACATTTGCTTGTATAGCTCCTCCCTGTAGGTAAAATTAAAATTATTAGATTTACTTGTAAAAGATCATAGAAAAGGACTGATGCGTTTAGCATTTAAAATATTAGATTGTACCTAGCGATCGATTAAGAGACAGCTGAATAAGACTGGCTTTCCATGTTTGTTTGTCGGTGTCCATTTTCGGTATGCCTTCACGTAAATAGCTTTGTCGGTGTCTGTTGCTTTTAAAGCTGCAAGGCTGACATCCTCTGTTTGTGTGACTATTTCTTTTCCCTTAGATTCAGATGAGCTGACAATGCTAGAGGGTTGTTCCATTTTCCTGCGCATTAAAGAGAAAATATGAATGATCGTTCTGTCAGATTTTAGGAGTAATAGAAATAAAACATTTAAGAACGCAAGTATCAGTAAACACAACCAAATATTAAAAAACATATAAATGATAACATAACAGTTTATGCAGAGGGATACTACTAAGGAAACGCTTATGACAATAGGTAGAAAGTGACTGTTGCGGGTATTTGGTAATTGCATAAAAGTGTTGGAAAAGGTTAAGCGTAAATATAAAGAACCTGTGCAGGTGTAACCATGTGCAAAAAATCTTTGTAAACAACATTCTTAGTTGTATTTTTATCTTTGTTCGGCTGTTGTTTGATTAGCATCTTTAAACCTTGAGGACTTGTTGCTCTTGACAATGCAACATAGAGTTGGCCATGTCCGAAAACAGGCTCTGGTAGGTATACACCTACCTTGTTTAGGGATTGGCCTTGGCTTTTGTTGATTGTCATTGCATAGCACACTTTAATAGGGAACTGCTTCCTTTTAAAAATGAACGGTATCTTTTCGTCTTTGTTGACTAACAAAATGCGTGGTAGATAAACTTTCTCACACATTCTTGTTCCTATGATTATCATTGCCTGAATATGCTTGGTATATATTTGCGTGACACGCGTACCATTACATAATCCACCGGCTAGGTTAAGGCTTCTGAATAGCATTATAGGTGCACCTATTTTAAGCGTTAGCTTATGCGGCGGCATCCCTGAAAAGGAAAGGGTGTTTAGATATTCTTGAGGGTGTAGGAGTTCAGTCGCGCCCCCGTCATTTGTCTTTGGTATAGCTTCGTCAAGACTTGTAAAAGTATATGTATCTCCAGCTAGCATACCCAAGACAGTAGAATTTATGATGTCGGTAGTTTGATTCTTAGGACACACTATAGCCTTTTCTTGTAGCGATGTTGCAGTTGGTCTTTGTAATGTTTCCTCATCGTATATAAAATCGATGAGTTCTTGCATAGCTGTCTCGCTGTCAAGAATACAATACCTATCTGGTATACGTATCCAAGCTGCATTTGCTAGATCATCTTCATCTGCTTCTCCAATGGTACCATTGCCTACTTGTAGCAACCAGTTAGAAAACTCGGCAGTTTCTTCATATTCTTCGGGTGTGAGCCCTGTTTGTCTTAAGCGCATGTTTTGTTTAAGGGACATAGTTCTGAAGTATGGCCATAAGTATGACAACGTGATTGAAGAACCGATTATTTCTTGTTTTGTCGCATTTTTCTTTACAGGTAGAGTTTGCCTGAAATCTCCACCTAAAACAACCGTCTTTTTCGCAAATACATTGTTTGGGTCATCGAGTATATCTCTGAGTGTGCGATCAAGTGCTTCAAAGCACCGACGATCATTCATCGGAGCTTCGTCCCACACTATAAGATCAGTTTGTTTAAGTATGTAACACCCCCAAAATTCGGGTCTAGCGGAAGCATACATGCAATGGGGTGCTACGAAATCGGTATCACAACACAAGGAACAAAGAATGGTTTTTATTCATTTATATAGAATAAAAGTTGTTATCAAAAGCATATAGTTTACATGCTATAAAAATAGTGCGGAAATAGGCCCATAAAATAATTAAAGCGGTCCCAAATGTTCATCAGAGTCGCCTATGACCATGCCCCTTGCCAAGCGCCTTCAAATAGTGAGCTATCGCCTTAAACCTGAGAATACATGCTAAAGGTCAGCTTACGCTGGTGAGTCCATAGAGTTTAAGTTATAAAAACAGTTGTGGACCTGAAGAGTTTAGTGCTATATGTGACTAGAGGCAGGTATAGACATCACAATCACAATCTCAATCTCAATCTCAATCTCAATCAATAATTTATCATCTTAGGAAAGATGAATCAACGGTCACTAGCCAGGTCACAACAAGGAACCACCCGTTACTGCCCCGGATCTAGGCCGCAGCAGAGTCTATTCCAAACTAGGGTCAAAGCGCCCTAGCTCTAGGTCAACTCTACTTCCGTCTAACCTTATCTAGCCAACACATGTAGCAAAACCAAGTAGTAGCAGGTCCAAGAAAATGGTTTGAGCTAGGAAGCTCTCATATATAAACCAGGTAAACACATAACGCATTCGAATATCCAAATCAATTATATCGGTAAATCAATCAATCAATCAATCAATCAAATCTTAATCAAACCGTTCACGTAATCAGATAAACAATCATGGAGTTTAGTTAAAAGAGCATGTATTCTCCCCCAAAAATAGTTATAAAAACTGTTTAAAAGAAAGGGGGCTATGAACTCACCTTAGCCACAGCAATGCAAAGATCACGACAGACACAACTTGGCATCTAGAGCTAATCACAATGATATCCGAAGATGGGCACGACGGCACCAAGTAGTACGAACACGAGGGTACATCCTAATACACATACGATTGTCTCAAAATATAGCTCCTACAATAATAAAGTCTATAAAAGACGATGTGTCATAGTTTTCGTGGATTACTCAAATCATTACTTATAAAAAGTTAAGTATCAATGTTTCATAAGAAAGCTTTATGTTTCGTGTGGTGTGGTAAGAAGACATAGACTCAAGATGCAACTCACGCCAAATAAACAATACATCGACATGCAACTCACGTCAAAGAGGAATAAACATCGACATACAACTCACGCCAAAGAGAAAACGACATCAACAAGATAATGAAATATTAACAAACTCAAGTTAATTAAAGAAAATCTAGATAATGACGACAATTAACTCTTTAATATAAAATAGGTCAATCGATAAGTTTCGGTATTTACCCCATAATCCCAAATAGTTTAGAATAGTCCAATATGTTTTATAAAAAGTCACCAAGTTAATAATTCAAACAAGAAAGGGTTTTAAGGATTAAATAAAACTATTCATTTTGAATTCTTTGTTGGGTTTTATAAAAATAATCTTAAAAAGATTTAGAAATAAAGTGTAAGTTTAGAAATAGGAATGTAAGTTTAGAAGAGTTTATAAATTTCGGCATGACGCATCCATTTATAAAACATTTCCAAGTCGATGTGACTTAATTAAATAAATTTTCTCAACAATATTTCCCGACAAATTAATAGAAAACTAGTAAAGAGTATTCATTGTTTATTAGACATTATTACTTATTGTATAATCGTCGCGAATCAAATATATTAAATTCGTCACGAGTCTAATATATTGTATTCGTTTCAAGTCCAATAAGTCCATATCGTCCAACGTCCAATGTCCAAATCAAATAAACATCCAATAGTTTCAATCCATTAAATATCCGTATTGTCCAATATTCGTCAAGTCGCAATCTAATATTTTTAATCCAGTTTCCATTCAACATTTATAATCTGTTAAGTATCTATTTAGTCCCATATAAATGGTAAATCCCCAATTATTATCCGAAAAGTACCAAGGCAACCATATACCAATAAAACTAGTTAGTCAACTATATTTTGACACAACTATTAGTAACTAATCACTCATTTATACCAACACTCTCTTTATATTGTAAAGAGCACACCCCTTTTTACCATTTTTAGACCAACTTATAATAACCAAAATGTGAGTTGACAACTAGACTCAAACCTGACCAAGACCACGGCACGAAAGAGCAAAAGCTGCTTATACAAAATATGCAAACGAGCACAAGAATAAGCTCAAACAAACGCACCACTCATGAGTTGATTCCAATCCGAGACTAAGTAAAAATATCAACACTCCAACGCATCTTAACCATAACCAAATAAATCCCAATCAAATCGAGACACAAGAAGTAAATAAGAAATCAACACTAACTCGAGACCAAAATGAGTCTGGGCCTGACTCGAACATATAACGATTCAACCAAACACCTCTTTACTCAGTTTTCATCCACATGAAACCATTTCTAAATCATTTTTGTATATTAGTTTTAATCCATTTATTTCCACCAATCTCAGTAACTCGTTTTACTGGTTTAGATCCACGAAAACATATAACAACAATTAATAAATCGGTTAACCAAAATAAATAAGACGAGATGTGGTTTACCATACCACACGGACAACGAGAACGAGGATAAAAGGAATTGATAGTGGTGGCATCCTTTCGAGTACAACTCGAACCTCCAAGCAAATGCACGAACAAAAAAGCCCTTGGATCTTCTTCTTCATGATCGGTGACTGACGATGGTTGTGGTGACCTTCGGACCAGAATAAAACCGAACAAAACCTTCATCAACGCTTGTAACTTTCGACCTATCCACTCAAAACAACCACAAGACAGCGAGTATAGGTGTCGGTGAACAGTGGCGGCCGAGTAGATGGGAGATAATGGCGCGTGGTGTATATCAAAATGAAGGAAATGATATGAGGATTGTGGGGATGGTGGCGGTGAGTATCCACGCGAGGTGGTGTCGGAGTTTTGGCCGGATTTTGTCGCCGGAGAATGAGAGAGAGGGATGGTTGGTTTCGGCTGAGAAAGAAGAGGGAGAGGGTATTAACTCTAAAATATTATAAAGTGTATATATATAGGGGTAGGTTAGGTTTAGTAAATCACAAGGGTCATTCTGTAATTATAGTAAAGTTATGGGTCGGCGGTGCCGAGTTAAGTGAAGGGATTATAACTATAATTTGTTATATCTTTCAGGAAATGAGATTCGGGGCACATTTGAGCGAGTAAACGGAAGATTCATGATATAGAAATAACACTAACGCGCTTAGAAAAATATTTTCAATAAAAATGAATATAAATACGTCTAGTTTCTCCAAAAATCATCCAAACTCAAAATAAATGATCTTTTCTCCGAATAGAACTTGGGCGGAATTTTGTGGGTTGTCACAGCCTCACCTCCTTAAAAAGAATCGTGTCCTCACGATTCAATCCAAGTTACCAGACAAGGTCGGAAAGCATGAGCATATACGCACGAGGATTCGTCTTCACGTCTCCTACGTTAGTTTAGGATCTTTTAGTAAGTTTCGACGAGCTTTGTCGATAGGGATGCGACTTTATGAAAGTCGTCTAATTCCAAAGTTCAAGATTCCAATAGGTTAAAAAGGTTTAAACGTTATAAGATCAGAATTTCTCCAAGAGGAATAACAACTGCCTCATTGGCAAATCGTTTCTTCGAATCTCGCATGTGAAATGTCAGGAATACAACTGAGTTCCGACGGTAGCTCAAATCTGTGATCTATCAATCTGACTCTAGCAAGGATCTGAAAGGATCGATACGATAAGGATTCATGATTTCAATAAGTCTCTCAACAAGGTTTAAATAGTCATCAATCTGGATCTTTCTCGAAGGGAAACGATATTCTCATCAGCAAGTCATCACTTAAATTGTAGGTATGAGAACGTCGTGAATGCTGCTGAGTTCTGATGGTAGCTTGAGTCGGTGAGCTACCGATCTAACTCTAGCAGAAATTGGAAAAGGATTAATAAAGCGGGGATTAGGTTTTATCCTAGGATTCAAGAGGTTCACATCATCAGGGTTTCTAACAATTCACGAGCAGCTTAACTCTCCATTTCGACTTCGGACGATCTCCTTGGTGGTTTCGTTAACAGGCTCATAGTCAGGAAGTCGGGTATCTCCATCATTATCCAACAAGTCGGCGATCGACACTTGCGACCATAGAGGGTCTATTGCAATGCCGTTGGAATACTGAAATAGTAGGTAAGAGAGAAATTGACCAACAGGAGGTGTCTATCCCAACTATTGCCAAATTCGATTAAGTAGATACGAAATATGTTCTCATGGCCTTTGGAAGGGGTTGATAAAATGTGGGTGTGAGACGATTGTCTCAATCTGAAAGAATAGAAATTAGCACTATATGATGCACATCGACCTTCTTCACGTATAGACGAGTAAGGTTGTCCATACCGTTTCGCTGGCTAGCAGGAGGTGGACAGGTTAAGTAGGATTATCAACAATAATTACTCAGGTAGAGGTGCAAGATTTACTCTCAAGGTCTAGCTTATGATATAACAACAGAATAACAATCGACAAAAGGATTTGTGAAACGGCTTATAGGATAATAGGATAACAATCCATTGTTTATAAATTGTAGGAAGGTCAAAACCTTGATTTTCAGTTTGATTTCATAATATTGTAACAAGGTAGCAAAACGTTTTATGAAATCGTCTTATCAAGCTATTTGTAAAATAACTTACAGGGTCTCAAGAAAGCATTTCACCATTTATAAAATGGTAGTTAGATCAAAATTTTGATATTCAGGATAGTAGCAAGGTTGCATTTGGACCCATAGTATGGCAACAAATATTTTATAAAAATCATTTTGTGAAGACAACTTCGTAAAGTAGTTTGTGAGATAACAGGGAAAACAATTCTCCTTTACCAAGTAGTGGTAGAATCAAAATTTTGATTTTTGGAAAGTAGCAGTAAAACATCTTGTAAGATGACAACATTTTGTAAATTAATTTCAAGGTAGTTTCACTATCCAATAAGGGAGGAGCAAAGATAAAGGGTATTTCCGAGGGACGAGGGGAGGAATAGGTGGTTGTCCCAAGGATCGTGATTCAGGTTATCTCTCAAAATCTTAAGAATTCTGTTAAACACAGAATCTTTGCTGATTGAGGGATTTAACAAGTTCAGAATACAACTCTGTAAGAGAATGTTGATTGCTATTAGCAATCGATTGGAGTCGGTTAACTCGGCACGATACTTAGGTTGGAGGCGGAAAGTACAGCCTCGATTGAACATCGTCACTAAAATAATATTGATTGAATCGCATCGATTTGAGAGAATGAACATCCTCGATTAAGAAAATGAATAACATCGATTAAAATAATGAATATCATCGATTGAGGAAATAAACATCATCGATTAAGAAAATGAACATCATTGGTTAAGAAAACGCATCAATAGAGCACAAGGCTTGAGGTAGAGGCGGCTGTGACAAGATCGCCAAATGAAACGAGGCTAAATGCCAAATCCAAATTTAAAACGAGGTCCAAAATCATAAAGAAATAATCAAAATCCAATCCAGAATAGTGGAGACCAATTCCATAAATATCCGAGAGTCAAATCAAGACATAGTCAGAAATCACATCAGGGCGAAACCGAAAATTAAATCCAAACGTATCCCAAAATCAAATCCAACGTAGTCGGAATTAAATTCAAACGTAGCCGAAGTCAAATTTGAAATGGTTAAAACCAAATCCAAAATAGCCAAAAGTCAACTCAAGACGTAACCAGAAATCAAATCAAAACGAAGCCAGAAATCAAATTTAAACATAACCAAAATCAATTCCAAACATAACCGAATCAAATCCAAACAATAATTCCAATATGATCGACGAGGCTTATTACGATAAGCAGCTCAGATTCAAATGATGTCAATCGGGTCTAACTCGACCCAATGCGAACCACGCCCGATGGCGACAAACAAGAATTCCACATAAATGAGGACGTTTAGTGGTGTTAGAAGCAATACGATTCATGCGGTGTTGCGATGCCAGTGTGTCGTGTGCAAGTGCAGGCTTAGGTGTTATGTTCAATGCTTGTGCGTGCGCGCAAAACTATCATTCCTAAAGGCAACTCTAACCCGAACATAATGCTGTTGTAACTACCCTCAGTATCGCAAAATTCACCTCTAAGCCGGACATAGGTGATCAGGTTATGTCCAACTGTCCCTGGTTGAATGTAGGTGATCAGGCTACATTCACCCGAGGTTCAATGAATTTTGAAACACTCAGCCTAGTTACGCTAGTAATATGTCCTTTATATCCCAAAATCATTCCCAATACTACGACTAGTGTGCAAAATCAGCATTCAATAATGAGCTTACGCAAGGAAATAGCGTAACTCAGTGATAGATGAGGTGCTTGCATAAGCATATGGAAATGCTCATGGTCAATAGCTAGAATAGGCGGATATGAAATATCCAAAAGTAAGGCACACTATCCTCAAACTCATCAGTTATATCATAATCAACTCATCACAAATACCATCAAATGTCTAATCAATCATATCATTCAATATCTTATCCAATGTATTCGCAGTTATCTAATCAACTACATCCTCAAACAAAATCTTATGCGAGGCATCGGCTTGGCAGGCAGGCACGTGATGCGCGTGGATTGCAACACTCACTACGTTTTACCTCTCGAGGGATCTCGAGAAGCTTGCAATCCCCACCAGGCAGTGTTCCCAAGTTATCTACTTCTAAGCTACTTATATTTCTGTATTTTTTGGTTTTAGAGAAAATCAGTGGTGGAGAGTAGTGTTTACTTAGATTTCATTACTCCCTAACTATCTTTTACCATGTGATTAGTATGTTGAGGTTGCGTGGATGACGGGTGTAATCCTAACAAGTCGTAGGGAGTGTGTTCAATTCCCTAACTCTATAAGTTCCTACCTCACTCTATGACGATACGTCAAGCATCCTATCATGAGCTCACCGATAGTAACCTATGCATGAAATACTACCTTAAAATCGATAACGCACATATGATTCAAGTTTCTAAAGACGTTCAAGCTTGTTACCGTATAGGAGATTAGCCAGTTTTCTCTAGTCTAACGTAGATGAAACATTCATCCAAATACAATCACAACATACACATCACATGATAATCAATAGTTAGGTTTCATTAGATCTAAGAAAACACAAAGTAAATTAGCCTAGCATGTTGAAAGAAAGACAAGTACAAGCATAAATCACACAACACATAGACATATTGTATGAATAAAGACTTATCTTGGATTAAACATGCAAGTTAGAGGGGTTAGGATACCCTCTAAGGTCACTAATACACGAACTAGGGTTTAACCCTAAAGTTCTTCACACCAAAATTCGACTCTAGTTCTCCAAAGTTATATAAAGTAAAGAAAAATCGTTCTATATATATAGAAAACGCGGGCTGACGGCGTCAACCCAATAGGTGACGTCGTCAGCTCGGCGATTAGGGTTTTCAGACGGCCTTCCTTGACGTGGTCATAATTGCTGGTTCCAGATCTGACGGCCTTGGTTGACGGCGTCACCAATTTGCACTACGAACTCTCTGGCCCGTCACGAGTATTTTTCCAATTCTGGACTTCACTTGTTCCTGACGGCGTCACCTTGTAGAGTGTGACGGCGTCACCTTCTGTAATCTTCAAGGTCTTTTGAGTTTTTGTTGTTTTCCGCACTTTTTCACTCCAAAAACGCCCGAAAATGCTTCTTTTGTGATTTTCCCTTCAAAAGTACCTAAAATGAGAAAAGAAACGACTTTGGGTGAAATCCAAACCAAAAACATACGAATTAGGACTCAAACCGACCCCTAAAAACGTAACATTTTTCGTCTCATCAGCCATCTACCTATAAGGATTTGGAGATCTTGGCTAATCAAGTGGTTGATGAATACTTTGAGCCGCCAATTGGTGATACACCGGTACCACCAGCCATCGCAGCTCATGTTCCAACCGATCAAAATGGTCCATCTTGTTCTACTTCAATGGCTCAAGACGCTCCATCTGCAAGTCATTCATCAACTTCATCATTCATACAATCTCCTTCCGTACATCAAGGTACTGCATTCGACGACTCGTTTGAAGTAAATCCATCTGCTCCACCTGATGTTGCTCCGTTCAAAAACACATTTGCTCCTGAATCTTCTTCTAAAGCTTCTTCTTCAGGAGATCTTAACACAAGCACATCAGTGTCCTACCCACAACCACATGATCTTCACTATAATGGGAATTCTACTCAACCGGTGTCCACTCGAAGGCATCTGGACACACTTGCCTTATGGTGCTTTTATAATTCCATACAATTTTATCGTCTCTAAGTATGGGAATTGGCACCATCTCCAGACTGTACAATGATCATTGCTCTTAGATGGATCCTAAAGTGAAATCTGATGAGCATGATGACATTCTGAACACAAGGCAAGGGTTGCTGCTAAGGGTTATCATCAAAAGAAAGGCATTGATTTTGAGGAATCGTTCACTCAGAGTGTTTCTATCAAAGTTATCAGATGGTTTCTCGCCAATGCTGCAAGTCGGGCAAATGGATTCTCCAGTGATGTGGTGGTACTTCACTTCGCAAGGACAGAGTTTCAGCTGGCAGATTTCTTCACTAAAGCACTTCCTGGAGAACGGTTTCGATCTATTCTCTAGCAACTTGGTGTGGAGAATCTCATGCCAATATCACTCAAAAGTCTTCAGGAAGAGAATGAGGAGTAATGGATTCGATTCAAATATCCTTTTATATATTTTAAAACCCAGAAAAGAAAAATACAAAAATATAAAACCTATAAAAACCATAAAAATCAAAAAAACTCAAAAATACCAAAAATAGTTTGTTTCTTGGGCATGTCTTCTAGCATCGTCAGAAGTTCAAAATGTTTTCAAAACATGCCTATATGGCTTACAGTCATTTCAGGCTGTAACCCGCGCTTCAAAATTATGGCTTACAGTCATTTCAGGCTGTAACCCGCGCTTCAAAATTATGGCTTGCAGTTACTTCAGACTGTAACCCGCGCTTAAATTATGGTTTGCTATTACTTCAGATAGCAACCCGGTTTTCAAAATTCGTGAAAAACACGTTATCATGTCTTCACTGTGTGCGGATTATCCGAAAAGTTATACGCTTCAGTGCAACCTTTCTAGTAAAAGAAGAGAAGTCTTCTTTTCCCAAAATCTCTTTCTTCTAAAATTCTTCAAAAGAGATTTTGTGGTGTACAAGGTGGCCATCGGTCTTAAATTTTCTCGAATACGTTATCACTCATTTTAATGGCTATTAAACGTTAAAAATTGAAAACGGGCCATTAATTGAGGGGGAGCGTATTTGCTCAAAATTTCTGTACCTTTAAAAGCTTTGTGCACCAGCCACAGTGAAATTCAAAAAGGTGTCTCATAATCAGTAAACGTTTAAAACGTAGCACACTTCCCTCCAAAGCTTTTTCGAAAATCATTTAAATCAATTGGGATCACAAAATCTCAAAAGATTTGAAATTTTATGATCGGGGGAGAGAATGTGATTTAAATATGAAAACTGATTTAAAAGTGATATTTTTTTTGGAACTTTAAAGAACGTTTTTGGAATTACGAGAACGCTCCCTTATGTGCTAAAATGTTAATGATTTTGGATTTTAATCAAAGCACATATTAAGGGGGAGCAAGTGATTAAATGTGATGTTTTTGGACTTATAAATATATTTTGGACTCAAAAGATCGCTCCCTTATGTGCTAAAATTTTAAAGATTTTGGACTATGATCAAAGCACATATTGAGGGGGAGCAAGTGATTTAAAATGATGAATAAATGATCTCTTTTGTAAGCTCACCCGTATGTGCCAAAGTTTTTCAAAATTGATTCAATCAATGTACACATATTGAGGGGGAGCAAGTGGCTAAGAGTCTTTCGCGGGATTTTACAAAATCAAGTAAAAACCGTGAAATGATTATGACTCAGAATTTGACTCATGAATTGACGAAACATGAAAAGTCGTGAATCGAAAAGACTAGTCCTGGCCGGGTAATAATTTCAAGCTGGTTTACCAGTGATGTAAACGTGTCTCGAAGAGGACTGGTCAAAGTAGATAGTACCGTTTCGAGAAACTCATCTTAGATA
>LBNU01004921.1:84585-98551 GCA_014162995.1 Artemisia annua
AAGGTATTGATAACCTAAGTATTGGTGATGGTTCCTTGAGATTTTCGCCTTCAAATGTTGCTTCCTTGGTTCTCCAAATGCTACTGGTCCTTTCTGTACGAATTTGCCTTGTTGAGAGCTTGAAGATGATAATAATTGAGAGTAGTAATGAGAGTAAATGTTTCCTTCAATTGTTGTTATGACTTGTGTGTGTATTATGTGTAAGAAGTCCCCTTAGGCTTGTCAAATACTCCTAGCAATCAATTAGGAACATAAATGCTAGAACTTGGGCAACAAGACACTAAGAAGGGCCTAGAACTTTGAGACAAAAGACCAAGATTCGTGTACAAGAAGTTAGATTTTTCTGCAGTTCCTCCAGCCGAATCGGTTGCGGGTTGCATCCGATCGGCTGGAGGTGGTAATTACCACCAACCGATCCGGCTGAACTCCAACCGATCGGTTGGTGAACTCTGAGTGATTTTGGTCTTTATTCTTTGTTGTGTATTTCTTCATGTACTATCCACACTTAGTTAACTTTGAACTTGGAACTTAGAAATGAACAAACTTCGGTTTCTCCTCATGAATTCCTTCACAAATTGGACTTTGAACTTGGGAATCTTCATGTAATCGCATGTGCTCCATTTTCTTCACTTTTTCCTCATTTTTCTACATTTTGGCTACATATGCTACAAAAACATACTTTGATACGATTTAGTTGCAAAAGCATATAAAAGTAACCAAATAACATGCATAAAAACACTATTAACGCTTCTAAAAACATGTTAAATTTGAGCGTTATCAGAGCAATTGAAAATGATAAAACTCTCAAAGTGTTAACAAAATGTGTTTCTTTATCATAAACACTTTGAGAGAATTTTCAATGATTTGGTTATATGGCGATTGTGGAAAGATACCAAAAGACCGACCACTTTAATTTAAAGCACGGAGTTATAAGGATGGTAAGGTTAGGTATATGTTCCCATGATCCACCAGAACCGGAGGGATCTTCCCGGGGACAATCCAATAGATAGATTAGAAGTCCTTAGGAATGATTGAAAAAAAGGAGAAAAGTAAGAAAGGGAAGAGTGCCGACTGAGACTAAGCTAGGACTGGAACAAACCCAACAAGGTTCTATTAAATGAAGTCTCGGTAAGCACTGAAGGGGTTGAAGAATTAAAAAGAAATGAATTGAGAAAGGGTGAAAAGAAACAGCCCTCCAATTATTCAACCTTAGGGCAGAAACCGGGTTCAATTCATATGCTACTGATTGTTACTAAGGTAACATCGGTATTGAAGAAAAGACGTCATGGACCCAGTGACGCACTGCACTAAACCTTCCAGCCACTCAAGTTCTCTTAAAAGAGCTTGTTTCATTCTCACGGGGAACCGGTGTAAACTATCGACTTGTCTCTTAGAGCTAGTTGATATTGAAACAGGAGACCCCTCCCTAGTCTCCGAATAGGATAACCAATGTGCACTTATCGATTCTAGAGCCAAGAGATGCATCAAAAGATCTCATAGGAACACTGGATACTTCTACACTGGTTGTTCAACATTAAGGACACCATATGTAATATTTTGAGTCCTACGCAGATCTTAGCAATCTGCCGAGAACACTTATGAGGGAATATACATAAGTATTTCCTAGTGATTGAGTGGAAACTCCTGCCAGGGTCAACATCAAACAGCCCTGACAGCAGGTCACTTCGGTAATCTCTTGTGGATTACGCTTAGTGTGTACGGTGGTGTTCCAAAAGGTCTACAGTCGTGGGGTGATCTCCAGCGACTCACCTAATCGTTAGTGTACTTCGGTATGTCAGTGAAAGCCCTTTCGGGTGCATCCGATTAGGAACGGCCTTGGTAAGGATTAGAGAAAGTCTTCACACTATGCTATTGACAATCTCGAAGTCCGAACTTATAAGTGCAGGTATGTTTATTACTAACCAAGTTTTATGCAGCTCAACATACCAAACTTACCATGTTCACCACCATCACTCCAGTTCCACATGCTCATACCAACATCTAAAAGGAGACGTCATAACTGTTCAACCGGGAAGATCTACTCAACAAAGATGTATGGGCATGTTGGAAAGGCGTAATCACACCAAAGACAAAGAAGTTGACGATTGATGCCGATTGCTGAAAAGATGCAGATTCATCATTTCATGCTTACACTTCAACCATCAAATCTCAAGATATCATGATCAAGGAAAGGGCTTCGACTATGCTTCCACAACTCTGATGCAGAAGATCATGATCCAGAAAAGTGTAAGCATGACATCACAAAGACAATCACAACATCACTAAGAGACACATGCACTCAAAGATGACTTGAAGCTAATTATATGGATGAAGAGCGAAGAGCAAAGTCAAAAGATCATCATATACATCAAGGAAGTCATCTTGAGTCATTTATCAATGAAGAATCAACAACTACGAGCTACAAAAGAATCTACAAAGATCTCAATGCAAGAATTCAAGAATATTTCCAGGAGTGAATATTTCCAGGGGTGACCTCCCTTAGGGGGAGATTGTTAGGAATACGCTTTTTGTATAAGAAAGATTCGGCCACCCCAGATATGATTAAGCATTGTTTAGCTTGTAGTAGTTACATTAGTTAGTTAAACGTAGTTTAGAAGTAGATTAGTTCGCGGAAGAAGGACGGGTCTTTACCCACTGTATACCTGATCCGCAGCCCAAGTGGCACGCCCTAATGGCAAAACCCATGTACATATATACCCTCTCCATCCTTGGAGAGGGTGAAACTCCCAATCTATTTTTCTTTTTTTTTGGTTTCACTTTCTCTCTCTAGGTTCCACTCTTTCTCTCTACTCTTTCTCTCTCTAAAATCTAACAATGGTCACCATGTTCTTTCATCACCCAAGACCACCCGAATCATCACATGAATCAACATAAAACACGATCCTACAACTGCTAAGCTTAATATATCAATCACACAAAAACCGAACAATGAACTAACCTTTCATCATTTCAGCTTCTTTGACAAATCTGCATAAACCTTCATACATCTCATCAGACATTTCATCACATTTTAACCAAGTATCCCCGTATTTAGCCTTCACATACTCTACCATTTGATCCGTGATTGCTATCATACTAAGGTCATTGTCTGCCATTGTTTGAGCCTTTTTTTTGTACAAATATGGCTAAGAGAAAGGTTGGGTCTTAGATGATCGGGTCTTTGTTAAGTCTTAATTGGTTGGGTGTGGGTTTATTGGTTTCCGCGCAAAAAAATAAATAGTGTATCAGAGAAGATACGGTCAAGTTGCATAGTTAAAATTATATAATTTCACAGTTGGTCCCTCTAGTTGAGTGTCGGGGTTCGGTTGGGTTCGATTAAGGTGGAAAATGTGTTTGGTCTATTATATCCTTGATGATATAACTCAAAACGGACGTTGATTTTAAAATTACGGGTCAAAGGACGCAATCGGCCTCAAAAACCCATGTTTTGGACTCACGGCGACGATTTTCTCAAGTTTCGGACCCAGGCGATATTTTTTTGGCAAATTTAGGGACCAACGGTGTATTTTCGTCTATTAGTAAATCTTTTATATAATAAAACAAAACCCCTAGTGGGGACTTTCGTATTTTAAAAAAAAAGATTATTTCCTTATTAGGTAATATTTTAATTATTATTTTTTAATTTAAAAATTTATAAATTTATTTTTTGATATACTACACAAGTAAAAGATAAATAAAAAAAGATATAGATAAGATACAACTAACAATATGATTAAACTTTTTAAATGATATCTTTAATAATAAACAAATATAATAAAAAAATTATAAATCAAACAAAACAAAATTAAATTATTTGTTTTTTAATAAATAAAAATATATCATTCAAAAAAAATTTTAAAAAACCCGCGCGTGCGCGACTAATATATATAAACTTGTTCACACTTAAAGAATATGAATTTCAGCTAGTAATGCCTAATTTCTTCAAATAAGAGAAACCACGGAACATTTAGGCGTCACAAAATATAACTACTCTTTTAAGTGTCAATAAAGTTTATATCTGTACGCGCTTGTAATGCGAAGTTTTATCTTCACAATTTTATGCGCGAATTCGATATATTGTGTAACATTACATTTATAAACGTAACAACTTTTATACGTATTTGTAAGTATACGTGTGAAAAGCTAGATAAAAAAGTTCGCGGACTTTTTTAAAAACGCGATAACTACATTGTGAGGCAGTGAGCAAATAATCTCTATATGCTGCTAGTTTATGTAGGCTGCATGCATGCATGTATGAACTGGGTGGACAGCATTCAACTGTGAGGGTGCACACATGGGGTCGTGGAACATGCTATAAAATACTTTTAATCAAATGTTTGAGTTTAAAGAGGTCAAACATCTATCTGTTTTCTTGACACCAACACACCAAAGTGGATCTATCCAACATTTTTTCCCATTAAATTATCTGAACCTTTTCCCATTTTGGGAAATTTTGACAGAAACCTTTTTCTAAAGGTCATCGTCCACTCTTTGTGTTTGATATATGTACTTCTATCTTGGGAAATTTCTGAACAAGGCATGAATAGGATGTAATCGTATCAACTTAATGAATTTTTTATTTTATTTTTTTGGTTCTTTGAAAATATATACATAAAATGAAAATTGAAATGTATATTCTCATGTTTTTTTAACCGGTTTTGTACTATTAAAAACACATCTTCAATGACATCATATTTCTGTTACCTTTCACTAGTATTTCACCGAGGAACAAAAATAAAGTGTCTTTACTTGAATCGAGTGAATTAGTAAACTATGTACCGCTTTTTTGATCTTATTATAATTTATGAAACCTAGATATGCTAGGTCTCCAATGTGATATATATGCCGTTCAGAAAGAAAACATGCAATTGATCAATGATCACATATATTTATACGGAGTGTATGATTCAATTTTAATAGTTTCAATTCACATACGGAGTATATCTTTGCATTGTTTCTGTTTCAGTGTAACCTGACATACATATATAAAAGCTTAAGAGGCAACTATTTTTAACAGTACGTTTACACTAAACTTTAATTTGTGTAAGACATGAAAACTAATTAATTTGAGTTTTGAATTCGACAACATTGAATCTTGAAAAACTATCACCATGCCATCAGCTTCCTTGATTAAAACATTACATACATTATGGACTTTGGAGACCTAAAAGTTGACTTTCCAAGTTCAACTCTTGTCTTTATGCCTCCCTATTATTTCATTTTATATCATTGAATGTTGATTATTTTAGTATACTTTGTTTCTTTAAGGTGTATGGGTCCTTAAGCGATCACCAATGGACATTTTTGTTACTTCTAAAAGAATTAGGTGCAGATGGCGCCTATAACATATTTATAGCCGTCGTCACATTAGATTTAACCCTATAACGTTTTGATTGCACAAATCCTCAAAAAAGACATCCCAATAACATTCTTAATACACCACGAGAAAAACTCACTCAGTCAGAAAAAATTAAAATAAAAATACAAACACCCATAATGCACGTTGCCGTAATGGCGAAGCCTCCTGTAACACCAAGGGGCAATGTAGTATAGCATGGATGGCCTGTGTTATAACTACCCAGTTTGCCCTACGGCGAGCTTGCACTGTGCTCTGTGAGCTATCAAATTTATGAATTTAACAATACATTATACTATTGTTTAAAGGTGATTTATAAATACATTACCTCATTGCATGTCTTTATGGACATGTACGTGGAAGTGTTATTTTCACTAAGAAAACTAAGAATGTAAAATGAGTTTGTTGAAACAATAAAACTAATAAAATTGAAATATTATAAAAGTGAAAGATATTGCTATAACTAATTTACAATGCCTTTCAAAAATGATAACTTATTTACAACTAGAATCTTGTATGTGTCACTCTACCACAAAGTTTAAGCGGAAAAGAAGCCAATCGACCATATGATCAGCCAAGAGATAACAGTAGTCATTATTCTTGGGTAATCCGAGAGGTCCCTCCAAGAAGCAACCTTAATTTCTTAACTTCCGTGCAGTTATGCAATCGCGTTAATATGCTTCCATAAGTTTCAAGCGATTTTACATATGTGAAGTCACATTTGGGACTTCATTTGGAGATTTGAAGCGTTATAACTGACCAACAAACCCTATGGGGTTGAATGCGCGCATGATTCATCTCGATCAGGTTTTTCTTAGATTGACAACTGTATGTCTATCATTGACGTTGAATGACCTAACCAAGGTGAAAAAAAGACTTATTATTATTTATTTATTTTTTTTATTTTTATTTTTTTCAATTCATTAATAACAAGAAGCTCGAAATACAGACATATATGACATAGTTCGTTACAAGCAATTTCTTTTTGAACAACGGAAGGAACAAACTTTATTAGCATACCAGCCTTCTTTTTGTTACAAGCATTTAAAGGATCTTACCTAATCCAATCAAAACAATATGGTGTTAGTTAATTGTAGCTAGATCTAATTTGTCTCTCTTGAACATGGTAGTAGTTCAAAGAAATATATTTTTCCTGACTCAGAAATCTTTAGAGTAATTGGTCAAGATTGTTCAAATAGCTACGATCATTTTAACACGTATTTTGGCATCACAGATCCTTCGACCCTTCGTTGAAGATTATTAATGCAAAGTCTTTTTTTGAAAATAAAAAATTTAATTGTCAACGCTCTTGATCCAAGAAATTAAAAAGGTCCACTCCTGTTAAATACACAAGAAGAAACTGGATATACGATGTATTTAAGAGTTAAAGACTATTTATCCCCATGTTGACAAATTAATCATTATTTAATTATTTTAGTTTAGTTAATTTATCGTGAGTGACAGGTTGTCACAATTTAGTTACTGCTTGCAATTACTTATTCCAAATTACTCAGATTAATTATAACTATTGATAACGGTAAGTCATACAATGAAAAACATTATTTCTGACATTTAATTGTTAGCTTTGTTCATTCAGTTCAATAAAAGTTTTATATAATTGTAATTTCGTATTTGTGTATATGGTACGTGTATGACCATTTCCTAACACAACATGTTTATGAAAGTCAATTAGTGCAACTTGTAATTTTCGTACATTTAGTACGAAGTTTTCTTTATATATCTTCAAAATACATACCGTTCAAACGATTTTATAGGTAACTTGTAACTTGAATTTTTCGTTAATAGATTTATTAAGCTTTTTGTCAGAATGGGAAACCTTGTTACCTCAAACTTTTAGTAGTACCATTTCAAGTAATAATTGATTTTTTCATGTTTGAATTTCATTCTTGAAAACCAACAAAACTTTCCTTACATTTATTTCTTGCAAAATGCATCTATATGTAATCAAGACGAAATTATAAAAAAAATAAAACATTTTCACGATTTATTCAAAACATAAAAATTAACAATTCATAATTAAGCATATATATGACTGATAGCTCCTAATTTATGCATGTTTTAGATATCAAATTTTCATGATAATTACTCCTTTTGGCATTGTTTTTATTAAACATCGTGCTTAATTACTCTAAATTTGTGTTTTAGTAATTATCTGGAGGAAAAGGAGAATTCTCGCGGAAAACACCGAAAATCAAGCTAAATTGACCAATTATGATGAAGAGCACCTTTTTAGCAGTTGAATATGGCGTATGACACTCTATAGCTATACGTCATGTACCTTATCGTTAAGAATTATCCAAGTTTGAAGATGGATACACCGTATGACATCCCAAGTCATATAGTGTGTGAGCGCTCGTCATGCATTTAATTTCCCAAGTATAAGGACCATAAGTCGTATCCACCTTCTATTGATACGATGTCTGGATGAATTCTATAAGATTTGATTGACCTAAATTATTGAAGATACTACGTATCACCCTCAAGGTGTATACGCCGTATCCATGGACGGCCCAAACCCTAATTTTGGCCTATAAATACAACTATTAGGTTATCTTTTGTTTATCTGAATAATTTTTGTTTATCTTTTGTCATGGAAAGCTAAAACTATTATGCTTGTCTTGTTATAAACCTAATTTATCTAATGATTGAAGTTTTTTAAGTTATTCTATGTGTGTTTTAGATGATTTTATGTATTGTTAAAGACTTATGCCTTTGTGTAGATCATGACTACCTGTTTAGATTTGTTGCCACTACTTAGATGTATAATATGACATGACAATAGTTTCTGTAAGCTCATAGCTCCCGATACTAATCATATAATATACTATTGGCATGTGCATTAGTCGTGAGGTTGATACACCGATAACAAAAGGAGCTCACCAGTTTAAAAGTGGTAGACAATAGGGTGTAAGATTTAGTAGCTACTTTGGCGATTGACCGATAACCTAGGTTTTTTTACCCACTTTCAAGAACACTAAGTGGCTTGGCAAACCACACAAAAACGTATGTTATATAAATCTGCTGAATAAACTTAATGCTTGGAATATTAGTTTGGGTGGCAGGACCTGGTAGGCGTGCCCGACATTTAGGAAGAAGGTAGGGGAAAATCGATAACCAAATGACTCCTTACATCTTTGATTTCACCAAGGCACACTAGGCAAACATTGCACTAAGAACGCGATCATTATTGAATTTGGAGATTAGCAAGGCAAGCATGCCTTTGTCACTTGATCTTCTTTTTACCATAACCAATCTATCAAGTATTTTTTTTATTTTCTATTCATTAGTTTAGTTAATACTAAAAACACAATCGGCGGATTTAAAATGTATGTAACAACTTTTAAAAACTGCTAGACATTTAGGATCTGTTTGCTCCCAGCGAATGACCCGGTCTTCCTGACGCACTATATTACACTGATCGTGTACACTGCTCGTAAGTGGTAGTGATTGTCTAAAGGATTAGGTATACTCTAAATTTAAAGCTTAGATATAACACATCAATGAATGAAAAACAAGAAAACATAAACATAAACGTGGATTGCCTCCTATGGAACGTTTTTCTTTATTTACGAGTCTTTTAGCTAGACTTAAAGTCAATCCTATTACGTCATCTTGTGCATGTTCACATGTCCATATGTGAGTCTCCTAATTATCTCATCATCTTTCTTGTATTCAGGGCCTAACTTCAAACAATCTTTGTAAAACCATTTGTTCTTTTCATAAGGATACTTAAGTCCATTTTTCCTATGTTGGTCTCTCAACAGCATAATGGGGGACAACCTACTACATGTTTCAATTGACAGATTTAGTTGTTGCACGAGGTTCACAATATCTATCTTATCTGAAAATAAAGTTAAACCCACAATCCTTCTTTTTTCTACATTAGTTAATTCCACAAAAGGTTTTCCCAAGATCATAGGGGTCAAATCATCATCAATAAATTCACTTATGATGCGTGTTGTGTCACGTGTAGTATAGAGGTGATTTAGCCTATTCAAGTTTTAAATTTATATTTAGCCGACTTATCCTATAACACACACACTTACGAGCAGTGTACCCGATCAGTATGTAGATAGTGGTAAGCAGAGTGTCGATCACTAAGAGTGGAACGTAATATGTAGTTAACCTAATCAGTATTTTAATATTCTAAGTTAGTTTTACAACCTAATCTAACGCAAGGGGGGTTTAGTCTGAGAACTAGCACAGATTGGTAGATTTAACAGTAAAAGTAAAACTAATGAGAACGAATCAAAGAATAGCAAACACGTACACGTATAGATAATAGATACAGATAGAAGGCATGTCCTATGGTTAAGTAGCTTGTCACTTGTTTTATTGCTAGTTTTATATGATGAGTATCGTAATCTTATCTGTCTCGTTGAATCTTAAGTATTGGCGAGTAAACTCTTAATGATCACTTATGCATATCCCAATTATCTAGNCAAACACGTACACGTATAGATAATAGATACAGATAGAAGGCATGTCCTATGGTTAAGTAGCTTGTCACTTGTTTTATTGCTAGTTTTATATGATGAGTATCGTAATCTTATCTGTCTCGTTGAATCTTAAGTATTGGCGAGTAAACTCTTAATGATCACTTATGCATATCCCAATTATCTAGACACTAGTTAAGTAGGAGTGGAGGGGGTATGGCAGCCCAAGCAAAACACAGCTAGACACAGAGGTTATCAAAGCACATATATAAAGAACCAAAACATCATCATATAAACTTTTAATCGATGGGAAAGCAATTTTAAGAGGAGCAGTATGGTGGCCACAAGCCCATCAATCCTGATGGATTAAAGCTTACTAATACAATAAAACAAAACTACTTAATGAATTATACACATGCAGGACCTTCTTACTGCTCTAAGATCTTCGTTTGGGGTATCCTTAGGGTTTGGTTGCACACAAAATTCATAGGTAATGATGGTCTATATATAATTTCTGTTTGAGGGTTCGATGCGGTGCATCAACTAAGTAGATGCGGCGCATTAAGGTAACTTCGCGTGGGATCCAAGATTATTATATTCTGGAATCTTCGTACACCGTCTTCAGATGCGGCGTATCTTAAATCTTTATGCGGCGCATGTCCTTCAGCGTCTTGGATTGTATTTGGTGAAGTCTTGATAGTAATACGCCGTATGTCAATATTGTGATGCGGCGTATCTGGAGTAGAACAAGCTGGATCTTCTTTGTTGACCAAAGTTTCATATGCGGCGCATGAGAAAATTACATGCGGCGCATTCTTCAAAGTCAGGTAATGGTCTTCGAATTCATCTAAGTATGATTGTACGGCGCATCTGTCTAGAATGATGCGGCGTATCTGCATGATTTCAGTAGACTTTTTCATCTTAAATAATTTGCTCTATATTTAGTCCAAAATAACCAAGTTTCATCAATTGCTTGTTATTTCCTAAGAATTACTAAAGTAAACAATCAAGCACCAATTCTCATATATAATAAATTAAAACAAGTCAATTAAATAGGATAAATGATGTCAATATAATGTACTTATTTGATGTCATCAAATATCCCCCCACTTGAACTTTACTTGTCCTCAAGTAAACATTTAGATTGAAGTTTTGAAATAGTATCCTAAAAGATATTAGGATGTATTTTTATCATTAAGCACTTATTTGTTTTATCATAATCACACAACCAAACACTTAACGAAGTAGAAACAAAATAAATTTTTCAATATCAAAACAAATCTAAATCGTTTAGTTGCTCGGTCGTGACGAATATTCTATCATAGGCCTCGCAAACATCCATATCTCCTCCACTAAAGCTAAGGAGTAACAAATCTAAAGCGGTAAAAAGGGTTTTGAGGCTTAAGGGTTAAACCTAGCTTTGCTCAAACGTTTCCTACATAAATTTAGTAGATCGCTAGCGCGAGTCCTTGACGCCTCAACTAACGTATGGTCACTAATGTCCTCCTTGGATCGCTGGCGCGTTATTTGCATAACGGATGGTCACCAAGTTACAAACTAGATCGATAGCGCGTTAGTCAATTAATCTAATACTCGGATGGTCACTACCTTATTTATACATTCTACATTCTTACTTAGCCATCATTTTATTTGGATGCTCGAAAGCTAACAATGAATAGAACAATGCGATTGGGTATGGATAATATTTGGGATAAAAATTGGTGTAAAATAAAAAATACAAAACAAATAGATTAAGTCCTAATGTGTGGTTAATCACTTCCCAACCCCCCATGAATAAGACTCATATCATTGAATAACTCACGCTTTTGACTCATGTAACTCACGCTTTAGATAGACACGAATTATACTGATAAGGCAAAAAGTGTACCACTTTTTGGGGGTCATTTAAGCCCTAAATCGTATTTATTTGATCAATTATTGCCCTAAATCGTTCCTTTTGTTATTTTAGGTACTTTGGAGAGAAATTCTGGAAAAGGAAGCATTTTGGACGTTTTTGGAGCATAAAAGTGAAGAATTCGACAAAGTGCTAAAGTCTGCTGGAATAGTACCCTTGACGGCGTCAAGCTTGGATGTGACGCCGTCAAGCCTTGATAAGCCAGAACGGATTTTGGGAGATTAAAGGGGGACGGCGTCAAGAAGGCCATCAAGAAACCCTAAGCACGGCGAGGTGACGGCGTCAAGGCTACAACGTGACGCCGTCAGATCTGTTTTCCTATATATATTCTCATAATTTTTAGTCATTAGTGTGGAACTTTTTAGGGAGAAACCCTAGACGAATTTTAGCAGCTTTTTCAAGGTTTTTTACCTTGAGATCTTCCATGTTACATTGAAGATAAGTAATCAATTAATCATTCAATATGTCTATGTGTTGTTTGATTCTATCTTGTTCTTGTCTTTTGTTTAACATGCTAGGCTAGGTTTTCTTTGTGTTTGCTTAGATCTAATGAAACCTAACTATTGATTATTGATTGAATGGTGTGTTATTGATTGTATTGGATGAATGTTTATCGATGTTAGGCTTAAGAAAACTGGCAGACTTCCAATTGGTAACATGCTTGAACGTCTTAAGAAACATGAACCAAGGTGTACTAAGGTTATTTGATTGTATTTAATGCATGAGCGAATTCTAGTGATCACATGTTAGGAGCTTCTTAGCCGGCTCGACATAGGAGTGAAGTAGGAGCTTATAAAGTTGGGGAAGTCCGTACACACCCCCACGACTGGTATTAAGGAATACAATCCGTCATCCACGCAATTAATACACACTAATCAATCGGTAAAAGATAGTTAGGGAGTAAGGAAATCTAAGTAAACACACTTCTCTCCATATAGTTTTCACAACATTTATTTTAAGTTTATTTTACTTTATTTGCAATTGTAGTTATTTGGGTTAGTTGACTAGCAACTAATTCCGCCCACTCCTTCAAACCCGAGATTTTTACTTGTTTTCCTAAAAAAATATAAAAATACAAAAAGAATCTTCCCTTACCCTTAGACCTATTATAGTAGCTTTTCAATCCTAAAGACACTATTCCCCTAGAGAACGATCAATCCCCCGGTACTTGCCACTACACTATACTACATCGGTCAGGTACACTGCCTGGTGGGGATTGCAAGCTTCTCAAGATCCCTTGAGAAGTAAAAGCTTTTTGCGAGGGTACAATCTATCGCATCAAAGTTTTTGGCGCCGCTGCCGGGGAATAGTTATTGTTTAGGTTGAATTTAATTTTATTAGGTCTACTCATTAGATTCCTATCTAGTGAGATTTTTATTTTCTTTTTATTAGCTTTCTAGTAGTCTATCTTTTATTTGTGTCTTTGTTCGTAAAAACCTTTCCATCGACTCTTCCGTTCACCATTATGGAGTACGCGAATCCACCATACCACCGACCACAAAAGCCATTCTACCCTAATGACATCTTGATGTTCAAACAATATCGAGATGAACCCATATATGATGCATGGACTCGTTTTAAAATTTTACTCCGAATAGTCCCTCATCATAGTTTCGCTTTAGCATCCCTAACCCAAACCTTTTACTATCGTGTTGATTGATGTGACCAAATGTGCATTGAGGATTTTGCCAATGGGGACTTTAGGGAATTAAATGCTGAAGAAGCATGGGATGCCATAGAAGAGTGTGCCCAATATTATTATAGAGTTGACAACCCAACAAACGTTAGTACAAGTCAATCGACCACAAATTTCAAGGATCATGAAACAAGTTTGTTTGGGGATGAATATGTTAGTGTTGAGATACCTAAGTGCATGTCATGGTTAGGAGCCACCATAATACAAGATGAACACATAGGTAATCTAGATACAAAGGAGGATGAGGTGAATAATCCAAGCCCACAAAGTACCCCACATGTCCTACCATTATTTGAGGCACACACATCGCCCGTGACTTACCCGGAAGAAGTAGAAGAGACTTTAGGAATCCCGATGGAGGTAGAACCTTTGAACCAAACACAACTAGAGGATATAGGTTTGAACACTTGTAATGATAACCTTACTTTTAGTTCTAGGGAATTTCCTAGTGTTGATAAACCGGAACCTCAACCTTTACAAAACTTTTCATCCTTAGATTTACATCTAGGAGACAAAAGAGGAACCGACCCACCCATCAACCA
>LBNU01004922.1:7931-21922 GCA_014162995.1 Artemisia annua
GAAAATAAGCACTGAGATAAGAAGTTGGGTTGGTTGGCTTCTCAAAGAACCAAAAATCACAAGCCAAGCTCAAGAAATGAGCTTTTGATGAGCTTATGAACTTTGCCAATTACACTGAACACTCAGTGTATTGGTTTGAGTTGTGCAAACATGATAAGCAATTTTAAGCAATACAAATAAGCTGAAATGGCAAATAAGTACTTAGAACATGTAAACAGCCACAAGGGCTTCCAAAATCAACAAATTGCACAATCAAACAAGCTTTAATAAAACTTGTGCAAGCTTATGAAACTAGATATCACAACTGTGCACAGGGCATACTTTTGAAAAAGTGCTTAAAAGAAAGAGCTAAATAAGCAGTTAAATAAGCAAATGAAAAATAAACAAAAATCACACAGAAAGATAAGCAACCAAAGTTTCAAAATCCAAAAGCTCATAACAAGAACTTAAATAACAAAGCCTAGACAAAATCCTACTTTTTATTCAAAAACTGCAGGCATGCATTTTGACTTTTAAAGAAAACTTGGAACTTTGACTTTTATGAACTTTAATCTTGATTTAATCACTGAATAAGGTGTTATAAGCTATAATAAGACTAAATCAAGCAATCCTAACAACTTTGTAACACAAAATCAAAGATTTAGCATTTAACACTTATCACAGATTCAAGAAATTAAGATTCAAAGTGATTTTGACTTTTCACTGAATAACCATTTGATTTTATGACTTGTATGAACTATATAGGACTTAAAAAACATGCAAGGACCAAGAACAACAACACATGAACACTAGAAAACCAAAATGACAGCAAAACCAAACATACTGCAAGATTTATCAAAATGAAATTTTCAAAGAAAATCAAACATTTATAACTAAAGACTGATTTCACACATCAGTAAAACAAAGATTAATCACTTTTAAACACAAAAATCAAACCAACAACAACAAGAACACAAGAATCCAAGTTTCACTATTTTCACAGTGAAATTGGAATTCAAAGCAAATAGGAATTATGACAAACTACAACACTAGATTAGACCTTAAACTGACTTAACAACATTAAAGAAACACAAATCAAAGGGCTTGTCCCTCTAATGAGAATGGGAAGAGAAGAAGCTTAATTGCTTCAGTGGGGACATTTTTGTATTTGATGGTTGATGCAATTTTGTTGAACCATCGAATGTGTGCATGAGGATCGTCCCGCTCAAAACCAAAGAACTGGTGTTGGGTCACTAGGTTAAATAACCCGGTTTTGAGCTCGAAGGTGTCAGCCACGATGGCTGGAAGGACAATAGCATCTCCATAACCCTCGGTGGGTGCCTGGAGAAGCTCTTTCATCGGCTTATCTTCTGCCATTACGACAGGGGTTGGTGTTACTAGACGTTCCTCAGTCAAGGCTGAAGGAGCTGAATGCCCTCTACGCCTACGTGGAATCCTTACAAGTTCTGAGAGTGGACTTGTAGAACTGGAGGAACGAGTGCGCATGCACTAAGATGACTTAAAGAATCATTATGAAAGAATCCTAAGTCGGGATAAAGATTTTGGTTTTGAAAAAATTTACTTGAATGAATTCAAGTTTCACGGAAACTAACCTTGATAATCACAAATAAGTGGCTTCTTTGAAAAAGGTAGACCACTCATTTAGATACAAAGGATAAAGTTATATTATGTTGTGACTTGCTTGGTTTACAACAGCCCTCCTTACACGGAAGACCGAGGATGTTTATTTTATTTAGTTTTTGGTGAAATACCTGGTGACAAGTATTCCTTTTTCTGATAAGTATATTAAAAAGAAAAGAAAAATATTTTTGGATTTTATATTGTTTAAGGATGAAAAATATATAATAGATAAGGGATATATACGATGAGTAGAAGATTCAACAATCCGAAGCTACAGAAACTTGGTCAGCACAGCACAGCTCCCCGGCAGCGGCGCCAAAATTTGATCGGTCCCCAAACGGTCAACTTATCCGTCAACCAAGGGTTTGGTCAACAGAAAGTCAAAACTGCTGGAGGACTCAATTCAAAATGTATCCTGGAGAATACAATGATTCCCCGGGTTCGTTATGTTCCCTGGAGTGTGATATCCTGTGAATGAAAAAGATTCCTGAGTCAAAGAATGTTGAATAGAATATGGTGTGTGTGTTGTAGACAAAAATCAATCACTATAACTAAGGTGAAAAATCTAGTGATTTAAGGCGACTTAAATGCAAATTAAAAAAGATAAAAATAGAAAACTAAACTTAAAAATGATGATGATGAAAATTTAAAAAGAAAATGAAATACTAAATTTAAGAAATTAAAAACAAATACAAATTATTTAAAAAGTTAGAAAATAACTTAGAAAATAAAAGTAAAATTCTAAAAATGTAAAATGACTTAGAAAATAATTAAAAACTTAAAAATCTATTTAACTAATTATTTATATAATTATTATTACTTAAAAACTATTTATAATTACTAAATCAAATTAAAATTACAAAAAGTAAAAGATTATCCTAAAAACTTGCAAATTTAATTTCTAAAAATCTAAAATAACTTAAAATAAAATTTGGAAAATTAAAACTATTTATATTATTATTTAATTACTACTTATTAATTATTAACTATTTATTACTTATTATTAATATAATAAACTAAAAAGAAAATGAAATTTGATTTAGAAAATAAACTAAAAACTTAGAAAAATCTAAAAATGTGTAAAATCTATTTTAGAACTTAAAATATAATTATTATACTAGTTATATAATTATTATTAATTAATTACTACTTATTATCTATTTATAATAATTATTATGTAACTTAAATTAACTCTAATAATGTAATATTAAATTAAAACTAAGAAAATGAAAATGTATTTTTAAAATACTAAAAATAACTTAGAAATAAATATAAAAACTAAAAATACATCTTTTTGTCTTTTTGTGGATTTAATTTTAATTAATAACTACTTATGTATTTAATTAACTATTTAACAAATTAAAATTACTAAATATAGCAAAATGACTTATATAATTAAGAAAACTTTTATAAAACTAATTAACCATCACAGGAATCCTAAAAAATTATAAAAAGTTT
This sequence comes from Artemisia annua, assembly GCA_014162995.1. NCBI lineage: Eukaryota > Viridiplantae > Streptophyta > Magnoliopsida > Asterales > Asteraceae > Artemisia > Artemisia annua. Next base: position 11,010 of record LBNU01004922.1, read on the forward strand.
ATAAAAATTATTATTTAACTATTTTACTAATTATTTACTTATTTATTAATTATAACTAATTTAAACTATATTAATTAAAAGAAATACAAAGTGAACAGTAAAAATTACAAAATAAATTTTTACAAAGTCTAACTAACTTATACAACTTATAAAAATTATAAAAACTTATCCTAGTTAAGAAATTAATATAAAAACTATTTAATTTAATTAATTTTCCTAAACCTATGAAACTGTTTTTGATTTTTTAAATATAGAAAATGAAAAGTAAAAATTCTACAAAAAATATATGTTGTACAGAAATAAATAAGACAAAATACAAAAAATATAAAAAGAGAAAAAGCCCACGAATAAGCACAAAAATAAGCTTGGACAGCTTATTAGGCAAACTGGACTTATAAGTATATAAATAAAATGGGGTGCAAGGTTATAACGAAGAAAGTCCCTAGGGCAACTGGTATACAGGTACACACTATCACTCTCATAAAGGGGGAGGTCTCAGGTTCGAGCCTGCCTACCCCCTTTTTGCCAAATTTTTTTTTTTTTTTATTTTTCTTTACAAACTTATAAAACACATAAAAATAAGCAACTTTAATAAAGGAACTTTTTACCAAACTCACTAATAAGCTCTGAATAAGCTTAGAAAATCACACAGTTAAGCTTTATGGATTTTTGAAAATGAAAAAGCTTGTAAAAGCTTTTAAACTGAACCAAAAGCTTGAACAAAGATGCAAACAACTTAAACAAACACAAATAAGCAAGAAACAATTGAAAAAGCACAAGGAAATAAGCTGAGAACAATAAGCAGTTATAAACTTGACACTTAACTAAATTTTAAAAAGGAAATAAGCTAAAAACTAGTACACAGATGATTATAAATATGAAATAAGTTAAAAACTACTTAACTACAAAGGAAACAAGCAACAAATTACAAATAAGCACACTGAAAAGCACAAATAAGCAAAATAAGCAATTTCACTTGAAACTGTTTGCTTAAACAGTCCAAAGAGGCACTTTGCAGGCCCTGTGGGGTCCACAAATAAGCTCTATGGTCCAAAATGAAACTTGAGACTTCAAGTTCACCTGGCAAGCTTCAAAATAAGCCAATAAGCAAACCCTAAGGTCCACTAATGAGCTTTTGGCAAGCTTATGAAAATTGGCACAAGCACTCAGTATATACTTTACTTAGAACAAAACAGATAAATCACCAAACTAAACAAGACTAGCAGACCTATTTAGAAACTTTGGAAATGCAAAATAAGCACTGGCTTATTGAGTTAGCTTGCTTAGCTTCTCAAAAAGCTAAAACACATAAGCTAAAGGTCACAAATAAGCTCTGCACAAGCTTGAGAAAAAGGGTGTTTAACTGCACACTTAAACAAATTTCACAGAAAAAGCAAAAACAAAATGGCTTATGCAGCCCTACTAAATAAGCTAGAAACTAAAAAATAAGCATTCAACTAACAAGTTCACTTGCTTGGCTTTCCAAAAAGCCAAGAAACAGATAATAAGTCCAAGTAATAAGCTCTAGAGAAGCTTATGAATCTTGCTAGAAAACTGTGGTGCAGGGCACTATTTTGAAAATTAAGCTAAAAGAAAGGTCTAAATAAGCACTAAGATAAGCAAATAAAAATTCAACAAAAATCACACAGAAAGATAAGCAACCAAATATTCAAAATCCAAAAGCACTAATCAAGAACTTAAATAACAAAGCCTAGACAAAATTCTACTTTTTATTCAAAAACTGCAGGCATGCAATTTTGACTTTTGTAAAAACTTAGAACTTTGACTTTTATGAAGTTTGATCTTGATTTAAGCACTGAATATGATGTAATAAGATGTAATAAGACTAAATCAGGCAAATATAACAACTTTGTAACACAAAATCAAAGATTTAGCACATTACATATTACACAGATTCACCAAAGTGGATTTGAAAATGATTTTGACTTTTTTATGAAATGGACTTTGGTTATATGACTTATATGGACTAAGAGACACTTAAGAAACATGCAAAGAACATAAACAACAACAAATGAACACTGGAACACAAATAATGCAGCAAAACCAAACACACTGCAATATTTTCAAAATGAGATTTTCAACACAAATCAACACCTTTTAACTAAAGACTGATTTCACACATCAGTCAAACTAAGATAGACCAAATTAAGACCAAATATCAAACAAAGAACACTAAGAACATGAAAATACAAAATTCACTATTTTCACAGTGAAAATGAAAAACTTAGCAACTATGATTTCAAACAAACAACACCTATAAATTATGATAGAAACTAACTAAACAACAACAAATGAACAAGTTTCAAGCACAAAATCAAAGATTAAAACTCAAGAACACAGTTTTGCCAAAATCAAAGAAATGGCTTACAATTTGCTCTCCAGCTAATTTCTTCAAACACTGACCACTTTTTAACACCTATAGACCTTCCACAAGGTCTCTAACCCAAGGGCAATCCATTATTTCCCTTGCTCCAGCTTGTCTTCATCTTGAACTCAGAAACTTTATTTTTCAGTGTATTTTTGTTATTTTTTTGGTATTTTTGCTTTTTGATACTAAACTGAGTTTTATGGTTTCTAAAAGCTTTTAGAAGCTTTCTAGGAGCTTATGTGACTTAACTCAGTCCATGAAACAACAACACAACCACAATTCAAGGTTTTCACACTTGAAAGGGACAATATGAAATGTAAATTGCAATGTAATGTAAATACTTGAAATTAAAGACTGAAATGTAAATAAGAACAAGAGAAAATGATACTGAAAGCTTGATATTATTAAAGAGAAAGGTTTCTTAACTACAAAGCATTAAACGAAATTGAAAATTACATAAGTTAACTAGATACTAATTCTTCTCTTTCTTCTTCCTTATATAGCCTTCAAAAGGGTCCCACTTGAGCCTCTGATGATATCCCACTTGAATCCTAGCCTTTGATTTGCTCCAATTTGATCCTAGCCGTTTGTTGAATTTGGCGGGAAAATTGGTTATTGACTTTTTAGTCAATAATCTCTCCTAGCATTAATTGTGGCGTGTTATGGGAGGGGTTATGATGGTTTTGGGAGGCTGAGGTGATGGGCAAGTGGGGTGGTTGCATGGAAGCAGGAGGTGGAGGATGGAGGTGGTGTTTGAGGTGTGAACGGGGTGAGGGAGGGAGTATTATATTTAAAAGGTGGGTTGGGCTGTGGTTTGGGCCAGAGAAAGAAAGAAAGAAAAATGGGTTGGGTTGGTTGGTTTTTGGGTTTATAATAAGGAAGGGATCCGTTTGGTTTGTGAAATAAACAAGGACCAAAAATGTAAATCTGCCAATCTTGAGGGACCTGTTGTGTAATTATTTCAAACTTCTCACAAGGACCATATTTGCCATATGTGAATAGTTCAAGGACCAAAGTTGAAAATTTCCTTTTTATAAACCTTAGGGACCATTTCTGTAATATTTTGGATTTTGAGGGACTAAACATGTAAATATCTAAAAGTTATCAAAAATGTTCCAAATTGTATTTTATGAATAGTACAAGGGTATTTTGTGATAAAATCCAAGTTTTGAATACCCAGGGACTATTTTTGCCATTTTTGAAACTTGAGGGACCTTTTCTGCCAATTGATGAAACTTTTATCCAGGGACTAGAAATGAATAATTTTGACTTCCCATGGACTAATATTGACTTTTCTTTCATTTTGAACCCTCAAGGACTAATTTTGCCAAAGTGTGAAACTTCAGGGGCCTATTTTGTCATTTTTCAAACTTGAGGGACCAAAGTTGTCATTTTGTGATTTTTAACTTTAAAGGATTTCTTTTGACAACTTGTGAATTAAAAAGGACCTTTGATGATATTTTTCATGTTTTGAAATACCAGGGACTAGTTTTGCCATTTTGTGAAAGTTCAGGGACTGAAACTGTCAATTGTGCAAACTTGACTGTTTTTCATCAGTTTTCAATCCTTTTGTATCTGAAACACATAAAAACATGTTTTTGTGATATTTTATATATTTTAGGGTATTTCTGTGTGTTTTCAGATGTTTTGGCAGTCTAAATGTGATAAAAATGATGAGTATTTGCACACTCATCAGAAACTTACAACAGGACATTACATCTTGCATAAACTTCTTTCACACAGGGCAGATTTCCTTGCTCAATGTCGCAGAAAACATCATAACTTGTTTATCATGAGGAGTCATCTTGAATATATCTTGTACATCTCTCCTCATGTCTGTAAATCACGTAATCATAACAAGTTAAGATAAAAAATAAAGAATTAGCTTCAAAAATGTCCAACTGATGGGTTCACAAGGAAAACATACCAAGTGACTCAAGCATCTTGTCACACTCATCAAGTATAAAGTGCCTCACGTTCTTCAATGCAAGATTTTTGTCTCTAGCAAGTGCAAGAATCCTTCCAGGTGTTCCAACAACAATATGAGGGCGTTCATTTTTCAGAAGGTCTTTATGAACTTTGTATTAGATGATAAATAAGGCCCAAGCCCGGAATGTGGGTTTGGGTCCATTAGGGTTTCATTATGTATTGGCTCTATATATATCGTATCAATAAAACATCATAACTACATCATAACCTACGGGGTTTTATATTGTCCAACATGTATCATGAGCAGGTATGATCTTGAGACCTAATCGGTCATCAAGCCGCCACCCCGTCAAACCCTAATCACAAAAGCACATTATTCAAAAAAAAAAAAAAAAAAAAAAAAAAAAAAAAAAAAAAAAAAAAAAAAGCGCGCCAATGAGGGAAATATCCTTCGTTAGTATTCAGCCGATGAGGGAAACATCATTCGTTAGTATTCTTAGCCAACATAGATATTCGAAGACTATTGGATCAGAAGGAGCCCCATCTTCTTGGCGAGCGTGCATCATAAATAAACAAAGGAAGAAAACACCACAATTTATGAAGCTGCTTGACATAATGAACACGATGTCCAGTAAAGTGATGTTCGGCTGAACATTAATTTGTTCATGATGTTTGGTATTTATTTGTTTTTAATACTAAAACTTTGTTTTTTTTTTTAAAATTAAAAAAAAAATATAATTGTTTTAAGTTTGTTTGTTTGTTAGTCGATTGTTCGTACAGCTTTGTTACTAGTCGACTAAAGTTGACCGTTGGTACCAGTCCCTAAAGTCGACCGTTGGTACGGTGTTGTTACCAGTCGACTTAGCCGACCGTTGGTACCAGTTGACCAAAGTCGACCGTTGTTACGGTTTTGTTACAAGTCGACTAAAGTTATGTTTTTATTATGTTGCTGTTTTCTTTTCTTTTCTAGTTTACTACTCCAGTCCGAGCTTTCGCGATTTCGCCGCTCGGACTGCGGGGGAGTATTAGATGATAAATAAGGCCCAAGCCCGGAATGTGGGGTTGGGTCCATTAGGGTTTCATTATGTATTGGCTCTATATATATCGTATCAATAAAACATCATAACCTACGGGGTTTACATTGTCCAACACTTTGATGTTAACACACCATAAAAGATGGCAACCTTGGCATCAGTCAAGTAAGCGTTGAACCGTTTAAACTCATGACAGATCTGTAAATAAAATCACGGGGTAAGAAATTGCTAAATCTTATGTTAGTATTAAGAGATCTTGTTAGAGGTGAAATGCATGCCTGATAAGCTAATAACCTTGTGTGGCATAAAACACGAGCAGCAAGTTGACCAGCAATAGGTTCAATCTGCTGCAATGTTGATAAGACAAAAGCAGCAGTTTTGCCCATACCAGACTTTGCTTGACAGATGACATCCATTCCCAAAATTGCTTGTGGGATACACTCGTGTTGAACTGATGAGGAACCAAAGAAATTCGAGCTAAGAAACCCTCATGTTCAAATATAAATTAACCAAACCATTGTACTTCTCCAAATGATCATGTAAATCAGATTTATCTATAAACATAACTTAAGAATGAAAGTCAATGCATGCTACTCATCATTTACAAATTTCACTATCCCTGCCTGACAAACTTCAGAACTATAAACTTCAACGTCCTTAGTTCACATATATGATTGAGCACAAAAGCACATACAAACATTGATTCACTTTATACTCTTCTTATATTTACAAATATTTGTTGCTTGCATAATTTTTGCTGAATAATAGGTAGGTCTGCAAGATCGGCCTCACTATGGGATTTGGATTTGCAGCCGGTATTACTGATGGACCGAGGGCTTTTGACTTTAAGTAAGGAGAAAAAACTGTAACTAGAAAATCATGATATGGATATATCTGTGCAGTGGTGGCGATTTTACGCTATTTTATTTCTGACGGCTCAAATGGGTCATATACTCAACCAGGTAGAAAGTCAACTACAATGTTTTATGATGCATACAACTTACTTACTAATTGTTGTATTGTAAAAAAAATTATGGGCATGATAATATACTTTTTTTAATCATATTAATGTACTTACAACTATCTGAAAACATGGATTCAACCTCTTGTGGCGTATTTCGCGCCACAAAAAAATACCAGTTATCTATCCCGACTGACCAACACAATAGGCTACCTCTGCATCAATGAGTTCAAATTCATTTCAGATGATGTTTTTATAATAAAATTTCTTTTGTTTTTCCGCACAGTTAGGGAAACCCATTTTGGAAGTTGGTGTGGAATGTGCTCAAAACTCCAAGTAAGGAGCAAAAAGACTATCAACAGCCGAAACATATCCTTCTCGATATTGGGGAAATATAACAACCATATGACTGGTTGTTGAGTGGCATCTTGTCTTGAAATTTTATTAGTTGATAGGAGTCAATTGAAACAATTGAGATTATTCTATTTAAAAAAAACATAACTTCATTAAGTTCCCGTAAATGTCTTGATTCTTATGAACTGTTGATGACCCAGTGCATATGTTATAAATCATAAACATGATTTTACGCTCACCCCCCATCGGTTCATGTTTGTTTTTGGTACTTTTTGAGTAGGTCATTGGTTCATGTTTGTAATAAGTAGGTTTTTTTTGCAATTTTTACAACCCATTGTTATAAATAATTTTAAGTATCAATCCTCTTTATACCATTATGCAAGTTATTATACTAACATATGGAACTACACGTTACTAAATTATAATAAAGAATGCACTTGAAACTTGCCCGCCCATCGGCGGGTCATGAGACTAAATTATTATAAAGAATACACTTCCAAAAAATGATGTCCACATGTTACATTTTTTTAAATAAGTAATTCCAATTTCCTTAAGTATTACTTTTATAATAAATAAATTAGTTTTCTATTATGTTCTTGTGATTAGATTTTTTTTTCAATAAGTACTACTTTTATAATAAATATAATCTTTCACACTATTTTTAGATCTGTTTCAACAACAATAGTCGTGTGCTATCCAATATCGGACAATAGTAACATGGTATCATTGTGTATATCTTACAACATAATAACTTAATATTGAGCATAATATATGTCAGGCACATTGTTAAACCTTTAACAACTTATAACTATGAATGATAAACTTATTAGCCTTATAACAATCTCATAAGTATCGATGCTCATAAGTATGGACCTCATAAATAATAATATTATCTAATTTATATGACGTTAGCCCGTCCATCGGACGGGTCATGCGACTAGTGTGGTGATAAAAGAGTAAATCACACTTTCACAAAGGCTCTTGGCATTTACACACCAACACTTTAGACAATAGACACCAACCAATCATTAACAGTACCTTTTTTTGTTTTGTTGTATCTTGTTTTTATTTGTTCCAACAGTACCTTTTTTTGTTTTGTTTTTATTTGTTGCATATATCGGAAAGAGCTTCGATATTTATGTCTAGATAGTAAAGGTTTTGCTGTAATTTAACAGTACCTTTTTTGCTGTAATTTAACAGTACCTTTTTTGTTGCATGTATAAAATAAAAGGCGGGAAATATAGATAAAATGGGAGGGAAAGAAAAAGGCGGGAAAAAAAGAAGCGGCAAACAATGGGAGGGAAAGAAAAAGGCGGCAAATTTGGAGGCTACTAAATAATGGGCTGATACTTTATTTTTGGGATTTAGATATTTTGATTGTACTCTTTTTTATTTTTAATGGGATTTACGGAGTAGTAATTAATTAGAATTGATTTTGCAATTATTTTAGTTTGACTCGGTAAAATATTTTAATAATGTTGATTTTTGGGGAACTGATTATGACGTGTCTTACATTAATTTTCAGTGGATCTATATTCGGCAAATATTCGTATGTCTTACATTAATTTTTTCGAGGAGAAAAGAAAATTAAGAGTTGTTTTAGTTACATAATGTATATTAGAATTCATGTTTCGTAAAAATTAAGTAGCTATTATGTGAATTTGGATGGTAGGAAAAAGAGTGTTAAGTAGCACTTATGTTTGAAATTAATGAATAACGTAATATTTTTGATTGACATGGTATATAAAAACAATCAAGTATATAAACATGAACTAAATGATTTTCATTAACTTTTTCAAATCACGATAGTGTTATGAAATTACATTAAGTTAGATCATAATGTACAGGTTTATGATGATAATACTTGCGAAAATCATTCTGGCGACTCGCATATTTCTCTCCCCATCCAGATGCAACCTTATTTTTGTATGTGATCCAAAGTGGATGAGTTATCGGTAAAGGAAAACCATCCCGTAATGCAACTCTGATATAATGATTGCCATGCACGTGGGCAATCACAATTATCTCATTTGAGTCTGATTGCGGTGGACTGGACCAAAGAGGAAAACTTGTAGTGGAACCTCCATCGTTGGATAGACTTACAAGAACTTTGTTATACGTTGAAGCAATTACTAATCCTGTGTTTGGCATTTCCATCCATGCTCCAGCAGATCTCACGATTCTATAGATTTGGTTATAACCTATAGTTCCAAATATCCACCTATATTGTTCTTCGTGAGACTCTAAATGGAGCACCAAATCCGACCGAATTACAGGCCAATCATCTTCAGTGAGACCAAGACCGAGAGCGACGGATCTAAATCCACAGTTTCCATATGGTTCGACATCTTGTAGACTTGTGTTCGAGATATAAGGATGGAAAACTTTTGGAATTTGTCTACTAAGATTTTTAAACCGATCTTCGCAAGCTGGCGGTTCTTCATTTAGGTCCAGGATTAAGTTATGCGTCCGGCCTCCTTGAGAGTTTGAAGATGAACCATGTCTTTTAGGTTGCATATTTGGATATGTCTCGAAAAACTTGCATGAAAATGAAACGCGCTTCTTTTTTTGTTGCTTGTTGTTCGTGCAAGAACTCTGTCTGGCCGGTTCGGCGTTCAAATCAATCCCAAACAACCTCGTTGACCGCGGGTTTTTTATCTGTTGTTGCTTGTTTTGCTTGCTTGTTGTTGCTTGTTGTTGTTGCTTTTTTTGTTGTTTTTTTTTCAAGCTCGGCCGTCCGCGGGTGTTTTTCTTAACCTTGGGCGGTTTAATGGTCGTTTTGCTTGGGTTGAATATGTCAACCAACTTTCTTAAGACACTTCTTTTTCCAGCATCATTCTGATTGTTGAAGTGTTCTTTCACATGGTTTAATTCAGCATCGCAACAAATATTGTCACTTTGCAAAGATGTTGCCGGTGAAAGATCTAGTGTTCTCCAAAAGATATCTATTGAATCTAAAGGAATACATTCACCTGCATACATTTTTCTTAGATGTTGAAAAATAAAAAATTCAAAATATGAATCAATTAGGAGTAATTGTATATACGGACCTGAAGTCATGTACAATGAAAGTCTGCAAGCACACGGTAACCCACAACTGTTATATAATTGACAACCACAAGTTGAGGAATCTAGTTGAAACTCATTCAACCGATCAATCTCTTTCACCATTAACTCGAGAGCTTCATTTGAGACGAAACCTCGTAATAAATCGAAACATGGTCTATTGTGGTGATGATAACGAGAAATCTCACTTTTTCCAAAACTTGCTCTGATTGCCGTGAGCTGTGACTTTACGATTTTATCAATACAACCAACAAATTTATCCAAATTTATACGTGCAGATTCCAGGTATTTCTTCAACTTGGCATGTTGGCTCTCAACTCTGTTGGATGTGCGATTTCGAAAGTTCAAAGACTGGTCAATTGAGGCAGGCACAAAACGTGTTTTATATTTGTCCAACCATGATTCATGTATGTATCTTAAAACACCTGAAAGGAACGAAAAATAAGTGTCGGGTAGGACTTATGGTTAAAATTCTCAGACTATAAAGAATTATTAATGTAAAAGACTTACGAGGGTAATCTTCCAAAAATATTCGAAGTTCCTCGTAGTTTTCTGTGTATGACAACCACGTTGGAGAATCTTCTAGTAACTTCCACTTTGATTCAAAAATTAGCCAATCATCGTATGACTTAATTCTTCGCCTGCAATTCTTAAAAATATTTCGACTAATGTGCCATCTACAAAGCATATGATTGGCGTGTGGAAAAACTTTTTCACACGCACTCATGAGTGCCAACTCTCTATCTGTGACTATAACACGTGGGTGCATACACTCATTTAGTGTCCACTTTAGCTGTTCCAATACCCACATATAGTTGTCCATCTTTTCTTCACTTATAAAAGCGAACGCTATGCAAAATGTCTTGTTGGTTGAAGTTACACCAACAATTTCAACAAAAGGCATCTTGAATACGTTCGTCTTGTATGTGGCATCTATAATCAATACGTGCGGGAATGCATGACATATCTGATGAGACAAAAAATGTTACGTTTTTAGGGGTCAGTTTGAGTCCTAATTCGTATATTATTTGATCGGATTTCACCCAAAGTCGTTTCTTTTCTCATTTTAGGTACTTTTGAGGAGAAAATCACAAAAGAAGCATTTTCGGGCGTTTTCGGAGTGAAAAAGTGCGGAAAACAACAAAATCTCAAAAGACCCTAAAGTACACAGAAGGTGACG
>LBNU01004923.1:4041-14586 GCA_014162995.1 Artemisia annua
AGACTCGTTCAAGTTAGACTTAGAACGAGTGATCATACAAATCAAAACACAACAAAGTGAAAAAGAAAGTTGAAAGGAAAATCTTTTTGGTTTTTTGGTTTTTTAAAAGAAAAGAGAAAATATTTTTGGATTTTTTAGGTTTTATAATTTTTTTTTTTGTTTTTGTTTTTGTTTTTATGTTTTTGAGAAAACGTTAACTTCTAAAAGAAGGTTCTTCAAATCACAAGTCTCGAACGATCAAACGACTTAATCTTATCAACCGCTCCCCGGCAGCAGCGCCAAAAATTGGTCGTGGTAGAATCAAGCGGTGAAGCTTAAACACGAGTCGTAGTCCCAACGAGGGTTGAACTGATCTTGTCAATTGAGTCGTGAGTTATGTGAGATGAATGGGGTTTGAAAAGATTTGATTTTGTTTTTGTTTACACAACGAGAAAACTTTTAAAACTTAAGAACAATAATGTTAAAGAAAATGTGTTTAAGATAAACGTGATTAACAAGAAAAACGAACATTAAACTTAAAGAAACTACAAGTAAAAGAAATGGAAAATATTTTTGAAGTTTTGTATTTTTGATTTATGAAAACGGTCAAGGACTAAAAGAAAAGAAATAAAAGAAACGAAGAAAGGATAAAATATTTTTTTGGTTTTTAGATTTAATTAACGGAAAGAAAAGTTTAACTAATAAAATGTTTAAAAGTTTAGCGTACTAAAACTTAACTAATTGGAAAAGAAATTCAATGGTTTAAAAGACTTAAAAGATTTTTATAAATTTCGGCGGAGTTTTGTTTAGGATAGAACTAAAAACAACTCCACTCGATGAAACGATGAAGTAAATAAAAAGCCTAGCTCGGCTTAAGAAAGAAACGAATGAGACTCGACTTAAAAGAAAACTTAGACAAATGACATACTCGACACAAGATAAACTACGACTAGCTAACTAAAAAAAGAAAAACTAACTAGCAAAGAAAAACTTGTTACTCGCAATTTTTAGAATTGGACTTAACAAAATTCAAGACTGATACTCGCAAATGACTAAGAGGCATACTCGCAATAACAGAAGTGAAACTAAGACCCATACTCGCAACAAACTCAGCCTTCATATTCGCAATCTTGACACATACTCGATATCTTTGGCGTTTAACGTTAGTTTTTGGTCTTTAAGAGTCTGAAAATGGTGAATAAAAGGTATGTGAATAAGCACATACCACTATTCTACCCCATCTCTTTCAACTACAACAACTTAATCAAACTCAATCTCCTTCTCCATAACTCGACTCAAAACATAAAAGTAAAAATGAATCACAAGATCTCAGTCTTTCCTTTCGTTGAACTTAACAGCATAACGAGACCCTTCAAGGTCAACCAAACGAAAGAAAACCATCATCGATCTACAGAAGCTCGTAGCTTTTTTATCAATATTCGAACTCAAAAGATAGAACAAAAACCCAAGTTTTCATCCCTCTTATGCTCGGTTGAAACAAGAAAACGAAAACAACACCTGTAGAAACCTACCGTGACCCTCCAAAGGATCTTGATGCCTTGAATGATGGGTTATTGATTTTTCTTGAGCAGTAAACATAGAAAAAGGTCTAGGTATGGTTGCTGAGTTGTATTTGTGTTCGGTCTTCATAAGCAGAAACGGAGAAATGGATTTTGTTTGTGCTTCATTTGCATTCGATGATGGCGGCTATCACTGGGTATTAATTTGTGATGAGATAAGATGAGTCTTGATGTTGATTAGAATGAGGGTTGATTGGAGTCGTTTGGTGAGGGGATAAGATGAGGATGGGGGCGCATTTTTTATGATTAGGGTTACTAAGGTTTAGGATGAGAGTATTTTATATAGTAACCTAAAAGGATATATTTTGGTGTTGGGTCGGATTTGGATATTGGACTGGATACGAATTATGGGCTTTCATCATTATAACTTGTATGAATTGATACATATTGCTTGGGCTTGAAATGTTTTATCCGAAAATTGCATACATTGGGCTTACAATTATTTAGTATTATGGAATGTACTTTTTTAATACATTGTATGCATTTTTTTGGTACAATACTTTGGCAAAAGAGTGGTATTTTGGTTGTCACTAAATTTCACGGGGATACATTTTTGACAAGATCGGGATATACTATTATCGAGTTCACTTAAACCGTCAAAAGGCTAGATATGAGCATTTAACCGCAAGATGTGACTACGGCGATAATTCTTTATTATTTATTTGAGATTGAAGTGAAATCTCACGGGTGCGTGTACTTAGTATCTCAAGATATCGGGGTTGATTGGATGAAGATTCTTCGAGATCCTTGTTTGAGCTTTTAACCTTTACAATGACAGAGACTTGAGTTGTCTAGTTATACATGATGTTTGAAGGTTCTGCGTGTATAGCTATCACTTTAAGGAGTTACGTTGTAGTGCTCAGTGTCACACAAAGTTGTGGATACTCAAGAGGTGATGTACATCTTATACTTGATGGTGATAGAGTATAGAGTACTTAGGGATTCGATGGTGGACGAACTCTCTACGCCGCTCTTAGTCATACATTAGTGCAAGTTTAAGTCACAAGTTCGGGTTATTTTACTCCGTTCTCAAGTTCATAATATTGAGTTTTCTCCATCAGTAGTCACTACAAAAAGCCGTCAGAACGATAATGGGGTCGGTAAAGAGTTGGTTGAGAGAAGTATAATGAGTAGAGATGTTTATCAGCAGTTGATTCTCATGGGGCTAGTTATGGCACTACACACCTGTTTGGTTAATTGGACATATGGGGTTACGCTGCCTCCGATTCTCATCGTTAACATAGTGTGTATGCTTCCGATTTCAAAGCAAACATCGTGGGGGAAGATAGAGTGGGTGTTCTTTGTGGTTCTTTGACTTTGCTTGATTTCTTTGCGAAAAAACTCATTTTCCACGAGGATCTGCATTCANATCAGCAGTTGATTCTCATGGGGCTAGTTATGGCACTACACACCTGTTTGGTTAATTGGACATATGGGGTTACGCTGCCTCCGATTCTCATCGTTAACATAGTGTGTATGCTTCCGATTTCAAAGCAAACATCGTGGGGGAAGATAGAGTGGGTGTTCTTTGTGGTTCTTTGACTTTGCTTGATTTCTTTGCGAAAAAACTCATTTTCCACGAGGATCTGCATTCAGGGGAAAGAAATGTGCGCATCAAGGACGCATAATAGACTCACGTGATCGAGTTTACAATTTCACTACTACCGGAAGACCTCCGCAGAGATGATCAGTGCTTCAGTTTTGTGATTTTGGTGTAATCGTTTTGACTCTCGCGGATCGTGAAGTGTGAAGTAGCCTACATATGTGAGAATATCCTGCTGATTTCTTGCATGTTACCCCCGAACGGAGCTTCCGCGTAGAATATAACCGTTATAAAGTAACTACTCAGATTTGCTTGGTGTGGTTTACTGTGTCATCTACAAATTCCACTGCGTACTCAAAACTTCAAAAGTTAGAAGACTTGTTTACTACATCAAAGTTTCGAATCTGCTGATGACGGTTGTCAGTTTGGGGGGAAGCCGATTCAGAAACTTCGCCAAAAAGAAGTGTACGAAGAAGCCACTAAAGACATGCAGCATGAATTGGGGGGAAGTTAATCCATTTCATGCATATTACATCATTTGCCTACAAGTGAAGAAAAAGTTCTCAAGTCGAGGTACAAGATGAAGACAAAGAGCATCAACTGTAGTCATCCTCAGCACTTGAAGAGTCGATGAAGACCTTTCTTTATTTGTATTTGTAATTGTAGGAAATGTTGTAAGTAATCCCTTATGTCGCCCCATTGGGGGAAGATTGTTAGGATCAAAGTTTTTAATCCTAACACGTAAATGGAACGACATTTACGGGATTACATTTGCTATCTTGAAAGGCATAAACACATGGACTAGAAGCGTCATTATTGTAAAGTTATGTGTTTGTTAGCCTTTATATACCCCTCCATACTTCCATGGAGGGGTGAGACTTTGTGTAATTTACTCTTTCATTTTCATTATCAATAAACACATAGCATTTCCCTTCTCTCTCTACTTTCTCTCACTAACCATGGGAGTCATCTTCTTCCATGTTACCCGACCTCCCGAATCCATAAATCAACAATAAAACTACGATCCAACAGAAACCCTAGCTCGTTTTTCTACTATATTTTTGAGGGTTTTCCACCCTTTGAACTTGGATGCTTAATTAAAGATAAGTCCTTTCCAAATCATTCAATATGTCTATGTATTGTGTGATTATATCTTATGCTTGTCTTTCAATTAACATGCTAGGCTAGGTCTTTATTGTGTTTGCTTGGATCTAATGAAACCTAGCTATTGATTATATGTTGTTGGTTTGTTTGTGATTATTGTGGGTGGGTGAAGTCGATGTTAGGCTTAAGAAAACTGGCTAACCTCCTATACGGTAACTTGCTTGAACGTCTTAAGAAACATGAATCAGATGTGTACTACGATTATATGGTTGTATTTAATGCATGAGCGAATTCTAATGTTCCCATGTTAGGAGCTTTTAGTCGGCTCGACATAGGAGTGAAGTAGGAGCTTATAGAGTTAGGGAAGATCGTACACGGCCCAACGAATGGTTTAAAGGAATACAACCCGTCATCCACACAATTACAACAAACCAATTAACATGTAAAAGATAGCTAGGGAGTAAGGAAATCTAAGTAAAAACATATTTCTCTCATATAAGTTTCACAACCAATTTAATTTTCTTGTTATTTTATTTTATTTGCATAAGTAGTTATTTGGGTTAGTTGACTAGCAACTAATTCTGCCCACTCTTCCAAAAATGGAGATTTTTACTTGCTTTCATAAAACATAAAATAAAAAAAGAATCATCCCTCAACCCTTAGACCTAATTAGAGTAGCTTTTCAAGCCTAACGACACTATTCCCCGAGACAATGATCAATCCCCCGGTACTTGCCACTACACTATACTACATCGGTCAGGTACACTGCCTGGTGGGGGTTGTAAGCTTCTCAAGATCCCTTGAGAGGTAAAACCTAAGTGCAAAGGTTGCAAAACCCATGCATCAGGAAGAGTGCTACAAGGCAAAGTTAGTTGAAAAAGAATGCACATATACATAATGATGATGATAGATATATGCATGACACTTATTGGGGAACAAGATATGGATGTCAAAGGTAAAAATACGACTCATGCAATTATTGTTTTTCTAGCTCAATTATAGTGAAGATGAGAATGGTACGTTCTTTTAAGAACGTAGAAGAATGAGGAAGGATGAGCATGAATAGAATGGGAAGGTGATGGCATAAGGTTGACAAATATATTGTTTGACAAAGGTGGATGATTGGGAATTGATTTTTTTTAGGTGTTTTGTTGGTTGACGACCAAAGGTGGATATGTAAAATGAGGTGGTTGAGTGAGGGTAAGGATGTTGGATTAATGGAGGTATATTTTTGGGTTCATGGATGTTGGAGAGTTTGGTGGTGGAGAGTTTGGAGGTGGAGAGTTTGGAGCAGAGGAGGTTGATTGAGGATTAGAGTGTTGTGCTAGTGGAGGTGTTGGATGAGATCTAGTGAGAAGGTACTCAATCCAAGAGAAATTCTCATTTAAGGCAATGGTTTATTTTTGGAGAAAGATACAACAAGGACAATTGTTGACATGTTTTTTAACTTGATTCAAGTTGTGGGGTGATGAAGGTGAGCTAGAAGGGGATTGATCCAAGTTGCATTGACCAAGGTGTAAAGCAAGAAGAGCACTTAGCTCATGGGCTTCTTTAAGTTCTTCAATGAACTTCAAGTGATCAAAAGAAGGTGATGATGGTGGAGTGTGGTTTTTATTTGGAATGTATGTTTGGACATGCAACATATGAGTAGCATGTGAGTTGGTAGGAAGTGGTGGTGATACTTTTGGTGGTGGAAACATTTGTGAGTTTAGGTAGTCATTGATGGATGAGGATGAAGGTATGGAAGAAGAGGATGTTCCACGAGTGGAGGGTGTTTTTGGATGGTGCATTTGGTGCACTAGGATAAGAGCATTGAGGTTGAGGTGATGGGGTTGTGTTGTCATCTTTGGTTAAGTCAATGAAGAGTTGTTTAGGAGTGATGATGAGGATATTTTGTTTCTTTGATGTTTTGGAAATGAAAGTTTTTGGTGAATCCATGGTGGATTATGGTGATGTGTGTTGGGGGTGAAGGATGAGATGAAGGTGTATTTTTGGGAGCAAGGATGAAGGTGTATTTGGGTGAGGAGATGGATGGTTGGTTATTATGATGTGGTTTGTGAAAGGGTTCATTTGAGTAAACATGAGGTTTGTGTATCATGAAGTATGGTTTGACCTTCATGGGTTAAGTTGTAGTGGTGATGACATACTTTGTAGAGTGTAGGGAATGGTTACATGGTTGAATCTTTTTGTGAGGATGACTAGATGGAGTTATTGGTGAGGATGGGAAATGAGTATCAAGTGGTGTGATTGGTGAGAGTGAAAGAGCGATGTTCATGGAAGGAATGACTTGGTTTTTCATTTCACATTGGTGGTTTGAGTGTGTAAAGGTTATGAGGTTTGAGTGTAAGGTAGAAGGATATGGGTGAGTAAAGGTTATGAGGTTTGAGTGTGTAAATGTTATGAGGTTCGAGTGTGTTTTCCCTTCCCATTAAATTCGTGCTCATCCGGACATAAAGTGTAACATGAATAAGGGAGTGAGTATGCATGGAGACTCTAGGACACCTAAGGTTCTCATGAAATAAGGGTATAAATTTTAAGGACAAGAAGAATATCCTTGGATGGATGAGACATATAGAATTAAGCATGTAAAAGCTTTTAAGCATGTATTATATAGATATCTTAAAGTATATCATATTAAAATAGTTAGAGAAAGATAGAAACTATTATAATAAACATGCATTCAACAACCAAGCAAATAATTACGAAGGCATATAATCAAATCACATAGGAGCAAGTATACATCTTGAAATTTCAGATATGCGAGATGCCGTAAATTTAGGAATGAAAGACTATAGTGAAAAACAAAGTGCATAAATGTAAACTAGCGTTAGTTATATTTAGGAAAAACAATTTAATCAAGTTGGAGAATGAGTATGAGACTGTTACTAGTGGTGCTCAATTCAGGCTAAACACGACCATTTTTACGGGTTACACATACCCAACTTCTCACATAGAAGCAATTCAACCATTAGGTCAAATTGAATTTCTAGTCAATAGATTCTCCAGTAGTCATTCTCCTTTTAGAAGAAATTGAGTTCCTAAATTTACCTAACGAAGGGTACCAAATATGAAGTTTGCTTGGTTCACTAATACTTAGCTTAATTGACTCAAACATCATGTTTTTATGAAGGTAAATCTAGATAATATATTTTACACACGATTCTAATAGAGACGTGTTGCATGTTTAGATAAGAGTAAACAAAATGTTTTAATCTTTTGTTTATGATTTACCGGTTGTTTGGTTTTAATGACATATTACTTGATTTAATAAATGTGCTTGATTGAAGAATGTTCCTTAGCATATCTTGTGAAATGAATCTCATTTAGATTATTTATCTTAAATGAGTTTGTGATTCTCAAATGATATTAAAACTAGACACTTATATATTCTTAAACAAATATTATTTTCTTTGATTTTTGCCAATGTTATATACCATAATTTAACTAGTATTAAAAAATGATTTTTACTTGTTTATGCATTGTGACAAATTATTTTTCAGTTCTAATAACTTATATTATTTCAAAAAGGAATGTGTAGTGTATTATCTTGTAACACAACCATTCATGCTACAAAGAAAATAAAATTCATAGAATATATATTGTGTATTATTCTTAAATATGTATTTTAGCTTGGAGTGATGATTTTAAGTAGTGTAAGCAAAGTTTACATATGTTGTTAGTTTGCTCATGTTTGGTTTTTCGGAGATGACACATTTATCCATTGCACTGCAATGTAAATTGTTTGAATATTTTGGAGGAAACATCCAAGTTGTCAATCCTACTTCATTGTGTATTTTATGCATATATTTGCTAAACATTTGGAACACAACTATTGAACAAGTAGACTCAATATGACACCATATTCACAAGTGTGAGTTATGATCCGATGCATATTCTTATCGTCTTGGAAAAGGATTTTATTATTTTCATATCAATCGAGTGTGATTGAGTATGTAGATTCAAGACTATATCTTTTGTTTTAATTTGATATAATCTTGAAACTAAACAAATAACAATCCAATTTCTTATCCATACTTAAAAACATGTCAATTAGATTTGATAAATATGTCAACCATAATTTGTATAATGAATTGATATAATATCAAGATCTTTCTTGACCCTCACGAAGACTCATTTAAAATAAATAGACATTTTGATAGTGTGTTCTATTAATTCTAAGATTATTTATGAGTGAGATTAGTGAATGATTGAAAGTTGACTTTTTACTTCATGATTGTTATATGTTTTGTTTATGTGAAATACTATTCATTGTTACATATAATGAGCACACTTAGATTTTGAAAATACTTTTTCTTTTATATAACTACTAATGTTTTAAAATGATCCAATTACTCTTGTTTAAACAACCTGAGGTAAAACAAGGTAATTTGTTAAAAATTGTTGGGTCTATTAGATTTGATGATACAAAACAAGAAAGAATGAAACAATAGGGACTTAATACGACAAGAAGGAATTCTACAAAAGATGGAGAAGGACTTTCTTGCAAAAGAAGTTTTATTTATTAGTCCTTCGTAGTATTTTGTAAACCCTAAATCTGTATTATATAAAGAGATAAAGGGTTAGGGTTTTTAATAAGTCTTCCATAATGTAGTAGACTAAAGGTGTGTGTGTAACCTAGACGTAGGTTATAAACGTCTAGGGTTAGTGGTTAGTTAGTTAGTTAGTTTAGCCTCAAGAATCAGTTGATTCCTGTTTACAAGATTAGATTGTAACACGTTTTACCTTGATCAAGTAGAATTGGGGCTTGGAGGAAAACGTATGAATGAAAAACCTTGTTCATAATAATGTTAATTCTTTATTGAATATTCCGCTTTCATTATTATGTGTTCCTAGATATGAGGTCTAAACAACCTCGAGTCATAAACGGTCCAAGAACTATCAAGGTCTTTTCGTTCTATCAAAAATATTTAAGTGTGTTGTTGAGAATAGATTAAATTGTTTGAAATATTTAGGTGACTAGATTTAACTCATTTACAAGATGTTTGAGTAACATTAAGCCATCTATACCTATATGCAATGCAAGCATAATATAGCAACCCTAACGCAAGAAAACTAGCATAAGATCTAGTTAAGTATAAACCGAAAAACTAGCTATAAACTAATATGGAACATATGCTTAGATATACAATTAGCTAAAATTCAAATAGCACCAATCATCTAATGTACTCTATTAACAAATTAAGACAAAATGAAGTTCACATAATCATATAGCATAACACATAAAAGCACTTGTCGTCATTTTGTGTATTATATACAATAATGTTTACATAGCTCGATTTTATTTGAAAGGAAAATAGTTTCCTCCCCATTTTAAAGATCAATATTTTAAAAATATGAATACTTAAATTTTCAAAGATATACCAACTAGGAATGCCCGAATTGAAGGAAAAGGTAAAATACAAGTTTTATGTTAAAACGAGACACAAATTTTTGACCACCGTGTAATATTTTGCCTTTCTGACAAATTTAGCTTTAAAATGATTATTTTTAAGTATTTTTAAATGAAAGTAGACTCAATTACCTTTAAAACGCCGGGTGGCACGACTTCTACGGAGTTACGGTTAATTTTATATGATTTTTCAAAGTTTCTAAAAAACTGGCGAACAAACAGGCGGACCCCTTAAATATTTAAGGGGACCGCCCAGTATTTAATGGGGCCGCCCAGACAATTAAGGGGGCCGCCTATCTGGTACTCAAAAATGCATTTTTTTGTTAAAAATTATTTTCTAACTTTGCGAAAATGTGTGAAACTTTCTGAGTTTAATACCGAACATATAACACTTATTTTAAGCATAATTTTATTTCAAGCTAGTATAATTAGTGTATATAACATCAAAACTAATACAAGTTAATCAACAAAACACTTTTCATATTTAATCCTCCTTAATAGGTAATTTGATACATGGATCGTACTCAATTTTTAAAACCATTTGTTTTGAAAATTAGAGCGACGTGGCTCTTGATGCCAATTGTGGAAAACTAGAAGGGGGGGTTGAATAGTTTTACCTCTTTTTAATTTGTTCAATGTATATTTGAAAACCATCAATTAGAGTTTATTATGAAAACAACATATAATCAATATCATCAATTATAGATGTGTGCTTTTGGATTTGTTTTCAAAACTTCGTTTTATGAATAGAGCTTTGATTAATCTTTATGTAAATATGTTTTCCTTTTAAAATCTTAAAACGTTTTGTATCAAATTATCGATTAAGTTAAATTCAACATGAGAAGTGTGAATAATACATCTACGTCCATTAGACCATATCATATAATTATACATCCTATCACAATATTAACTTCTATCTACAACACGAT
>LBNU01004929.1:3242-14617 GCA_014162995.1 Artemisia annua
CAACGATATCCAAAATATGGGCACGACGGCACCAAGTAGTACGAACACGAGGGTATATCCTAATACGCATACGATTATCTCAAAATATAGTTCGTACCATAATAAAGTCTATAAAAGACGATGTGTCATAGTTTTCGTGGATTACTCAAATCATTACTTATAAAAAGTTAAGAATCAGTGTTTCGTAAGAAAGCTTTATGTTCACGTGTGATGTGGTAAGAAGACATAGACTCCAAGATACAACTCACGCCAAATGAACAAGACATCGACATGCAACTCACGCCAAAGAGGATTAAACATCGACATACAACTCACGCCAAAGAGGAAACGACATCAACAAGATCATGAAATATTAACAAACTCAAGTTAATTAAAGAAAATCTAGAAAATGACGACAATTAACTATTTAATATAAAATAGGTCAATCGGTAAGTTTCGGTATTTACCCCATAACCCCAAATAGTTTAAAATAGCTCAATAAGTTTTATAAAAAGTCACAAGTTAATAATTCAAGTATGAAAGGGTTTTAAGGATTAAATAAAACTATTCATTTTAAATTCTTTGTAGGGTTTTATAAAAATAATCTTAAAAGATTTAGAAATAAAAAAGTAAGTTTAGAAAGTTTTATAAATTTCGGCATGACGCGTCCACTTATATAACATTTCCAAGTCAAAAGACTTTAATAAAATCAATTCTCCAAAACAATATTTCCCGACAATTTATTAGAAAACTATAAAGTGTATTTGTTGATTATTAGACATTATTTACTTATTGTGTTGTCGCGAATCAAATATATTAAATTCGTGTTGAGTCTAATATATTGTATTCGGTTAAGTCCAATAAGTCCATATTGTCCAATCGTCCAATGTTCAATGAATCAATACAAGTCCAGTATTCCGAATCAAAGTCCCAATTACCAAATCCGTTAAGTATTTATGTTATCCAAATCCAAGTCACAATCCCATAATATATAATCCGAAACGTACCAAGAGTACCAATGTCAGACACCTTAGTCAAACACTTCAATACTACTGGTGTGTAGCAACCAAATATATATAGTCCGAGGATAGCACCGGTAAATATGTATCCCCGGGTCGTTTCTCCCAACGAAGGCTAAGACTTGGTTCGTTGGTTCGTGTTCGTGATTCAAGAAATGAATCGTGTCGTGCAGGCTAAGGGAACCCTAAATTTCTACAAATAAGCACGAAAAAACAAATAAACACGGAAAAGCACGAAAAAGCACGTAAAACACGAAATTAAAACCTAAACGTAAAACGGGATCAAATCCTAAATTCCCGAGCTATTCTCGGGAGAAAACTAAGTTAACTAGGGAAAACTTACTTCTTAAAAGTAAAATTCTAAAATACCTAGGGGAAAAACGTAAATTAAAAACTTACTTTTCTATTTAAAATCCTTTACTTTTACTTTTTATTTATTTATTTTACTTAAAAATTACTTTTAATAAAACGTGAACTAAATTCAAAAGTTAACTAGGAAAAATAGAAAACTAAATTTGAAAGTTTAAAAATATCCTAAAAGTAAATTAAAATTTAGAAAATATTTTTTTGGTTTTTTATATATTTATTTTAAACTAAAAACTAATTATTAAATATTAACTAATTATTAAAAATACTAAAAATAGAAAAATAAGGTGAAAATTAAAATTTATTTTTCTAAAATTATAAAATAACTAAAAAGTAATTTTAAAACTGAAAAACTCTTTTTTTTTTATTTTTATTTAATTATTATTAATTAAAACTAATTAAAAAGTGATTAAACACTAAAATTAAATAAAATAAATAGTAAAAAGACTTAGAAAAATCTGATTTTTTTAAGAAAATTCTAAATTATTAATCTAAACCTAGGAAAAATAAGCTAGAACAATTTTGACCTTTGAATAAGCACTTGGACCTAATAAGCAGTTTGGAAATAAGCAATATTTAAGCAAATAAGCACTAATTAACATCAACTTTTCACAGGACTTTAAGAACACTTAATGAAGCAAAAATGAACAAGGAAATCACAGAAAATAAGCAAATAAGCACTTAATTTAACTTAACCTAATTGACAGAAAGCTATCCTAAGGACCCTAATTGACAGCTTATTTATAAGCACCTGATAAGCTGTTAAGTGAAACCTAATGGGGGCAAAAGCTAGCTGACCCACCAGAGAACCTTAAAAACACAAAAGCCCTAAATTTAAATACCCAATTGAACCCTAATTTAGCTGATGTTCAGCAAAGAAAACCACCTTGTAACCTGTTTTGCTGAATGTGCAGAACTGGGACAAAGTTTGGGGATCAAATTACCCTATCAAATGTGTTTGGAACTGATTTATGTTTGTTTAAACCTAGTCTATGGTAGCTAAACTAACATCAAATGCAAAATCAACCCTAATTAACACCTCTTGATTACCTAAATTTGTTCTAGAAATACCCTACATGAAACTGCCCTGAACCATAATGCACTACAGTTGACTTTTAATATGCTGCCTAAGTTTGACTTTAGTGAATTTCTATTGCCTTAATCTACTTTATGGATGTTATTAATGATGTTTAAACCTAAATTTGCTATCCCTAAACACTTATGCTATGATTTGATAACCAAAAATTTTGACAGATTGAACATATATCTGGGCAGAATTGAAATGTCTTAAGATTTTGACTTTTTGGCTTAAGAGATGCAAAGTTATGATTTCTTTAGTCCTAATATGATCTAAGAAATGTAGATATGCAGAAATTATAATAACCTAACAACTAAAACCTTGAACCACAGCTTAAACCAAACACCCCTACAATGGACTGTTTTCACTAGAATCTGAGCTTAGGGACTTCTAAACCTTACACAGCTTATCTATAACTATTTGATAGCTTATAACAGACCTAATTAAGCACTAAGTTGCAGAATTAAACCACTAAATTCTAGAAATAAGCCTAAGGCTATACTAATGCAGTTTAATATAAAATCTCAGCAACTATAAGTAATTAATTATTCTAAGATGCAAATGACTAAACTAAGCTATATTAACTATTATTAGACTAAAATAAGAAATAAGCAAACTAATATAAGCTAAATAACAGAATTAACCAAAAGGAAACTTACATGAATTATCCCCGACTCAATGGAGGGCTTTCCACAGCAGCCTATCTTTGGATAGGCCAAGAACCTCCTATGCTCCCTTCTTGACTTATCACTCCAATGCAGTGAATAAGCAATAAGCTAGTGCTTATTAGCTTTTCTGATTTTTTTTTTATATATATATATAAATGTGAAAAGCAGTAAAGAACTTGTAATTAATCTAAGCTAAGGTTTATTAAAAGCTAGTAAAGAAGAAGTTATGAAATAAGCAGTAGTGAATAAGCAGTTATGAAATAAGCAGTAAAATAAAGAAAGCTTATAAGGAAAACTTAATTTTATTAAATTAATAAAAACACTGAGTACAAAAAAGCTTGATTACAATGATTAAAAGCTTAACTAAATTCTACACACCTACAATCCATTGAGCTAGGTCCTATTTATACACAAAGATAGTCGGTTATGAAGCTTGGTGAATGTCCCAGAAGCCTTATCTCCATCTTCAATCCATTTCCCACCGACTTAATTAGTATCTTCATGATCCTTCTTGATCCTTGGATTCTAGAGTCCTCGTTGAGCTTCAATTGGCTAGGAATTCTTGTTCTAGAAGATTATGACACGTTGGCAGGTTCTAGCAGGTCCTAGGAATCACATGGGTACGAGGTTTCTAGACTTGATGGTGGGTGAAAGGTTTTACAGTGTTTGGGGTGGGGAAGATGGGGTAAAAAGGCGCAGGGTAATTTTTTTATTATAATTTGATTTAGGGGCCGGGTATAGATAAAAAGGGGGTGGGCTTGGTGGTGTTTTTGGGCCAGGGTAGGATATGGGTTAAGTGGGTTTAGGATTTAATGGGTTTAGTTTTTTAAGTTTTAAAGTTTAATGGTTTATAAGTTTTAGGGAAAAAGTGTAACTTTTGATTTTCAGGGGGACTAATTCTACCAAGTTTTATAAATTTGTTCTAAGGGCTGAAAATGTCAAGTCTTGAAATCTTGAAGGACCTTGATGTAATATTTTCATATATGAGCTTTTAGGGACCAAATCTGACAAGTCTTTAAAGTTCAGGGACCATTCTTGTAAATTGCTTCAAACTTAGCTTGAGGACTATTCTTGAAACTTTAAAATCTTCAAGGACTTGTTTTGTCATTTTGAGCTCAAAATTCACTTCCCGGCTATAAATATTTCTCTTTTCCATTCTCGTGCTCGTTTTTCGTGATTTTGTCTCGGTTTTTGTCGTTTTCTCATATTTTCTTACCTGCATGTAGAAAAACACAAAAACACATATATTTGGCATTTATTTGCGGGTTTTTCGTCTTATTGGTCGGGTTTTGGTAAATAAAAGGTATGTGTTTTAGCACATACCAACTACATATAAATTACATGGTTTTTGACAACACAAGTATTACTCACTAGTTAACTTTAACCAAACTCACTCTTAATTTTCTCATGGGTCTCGTGACCCAGCAACTCTACAAACGCACCCTTATTGACTGTTGGGCCTTGTGGCCTATTACTAACTCCAAGCACAACCACAAACTCTATCACATTCACAAAACACAACCTAATGACAGAAGTAGCAACGTAACTAAACGGCATCCTAGTTGTTAACTTTTTCACAAACAAATGCACCTAAATCGACAAGAAATAACAAATCCAAACTCAAAATAAGCTGTGAAACAACTCAATTAAACGCGCCCTATTTGAGTGAAACCAATCCGAGACTAAAGTGCTCTTGTCGCGGCTGAAAACAACGACAACACAAACGAGAAAAAGCTGAAACAAGCACTCATCAAATCTGAAACACAAATACTATAATTAAATCCATAATCACCCCAACCAACAATACCACCATAATCTGCAACACCTTTGGTTTTTGCCGTGAAACCGAGACCCAAACAAACACTCTCGCACACAAATGCAAATGCTAAACAAGAGAATAAGCTGAAAACAGAACACGACAACAAGGACAACGACTCAGATCATTATTAACCTCAACAACCAAAAATTAATCAAACAAACACCATTTCACAGATTCTTACCACACGAACCATATTCAAACTGTTTTTATTCCATGTTATCACGCTTTTATCTCGTTTTTAACCACAACTATTAACCTCAATTATATCCATTTTAAATCCACGAAAACAATAACACAGCCTTATATATATATACTCGGTATATCAGTCAAACGACAACAAAAACAGATCTATGGTTCGACTTACCAGCAAAAAAAGAAAAGAGAGAGGATGAGAGATGGAGAGGATGATGGTGGTGTTCTCGCGAGTACAACTCGAACCACCAACAAATCCCACAACAGCTCTAAAGATACTCGATCTATCCATGAATCTCTTCGTACAATTGATGGGAGTGGCGGCAGCATACGGTGGTAACAATAAATAAACTGGGTGGTGGTGCATACATTGCTGAAACGTGATCAAGAGATCCCTAAACGCGAATCAAACTCTCTAAATCTTGGTATAACTAAAAAACACGAAGAGGGTGAAGATGAGTGGTGGATTCGAGGCTGAGAACTCGAATGAAAAAGGTGTTAGGGTATGTTTGGTGGCGCGTATGATAGCTCAAAAGAGAGAGGATGAAGAGTTATGCGTGATGGTGGTGGCGGTGAGAGTCCACGCGAGGTGGTGGTGGTGTTTGTAGCCAGAAAAGTGACCGGAAAAGTAGAGGGGGAAAGGGAGCGGCTAGGTTGAAGAGAGTGGGCTCTCAAAACCCTAAAAATGAATATCAAGTCTTATGCTTCCCTTTTTATACCCAATCATGAAATAATTAAAGATGTTAATTATAACTTGGAAAGTTTACAAGAGATGAGGGGCCAAATCTGTAATTTATGAATTCTTTCACAAAATAAGGTTTGGGGCTCATTTTAAGTGAGTAAACGGAAGATTCATGATACGAGAATAGCACCAATGCACTTAGAATAATATTTCCGATAAAAAGGAATACAAATACATCTAGTTTCTCAGGAATAACACCAAACTCAAAATAAATTGTCTTTCCGCCAAAAAGAACTTGTAGGGAAATTTACGGGTTGTCACAACAAAGGTCCACATCCCAAAGTGTATAAAATAATAATAAAGTTTCAGCCCGGTTGCGGATTACTTTAAGCCCAATCATGCAACCCAAGTACGTTCTAATTACTGTAAGCCCAACCATGGTCAGATAGTTATCCAGTCCTTCACGACAAAGTTTTTTTCCACCGTACAAACACACCGCCTCAATAAAAACACTACACCGACTCATCTTATCCAAATCCTTCAATCGACTCGGATAATGAAGAAGACGGTCGGAGGTTCTTCCCTATCTTGGACGGCTGTTACTCAGTTTGTTATAGCTAGGTGATTGTTCGTTTGATGTCAAGAAACGAGAAGGCCTGGATTCAGTGGGAAAAGGCTCCAATTGCTTCACGATATAGCCGGGGATTTAGACGTGGTGTTCTCACAGCATTGATGTGCGTATGTGGTGCCGGGAAAACGACACTTCTTGATGTACTTGCAGGAAGGAAAACCCGCACCTTTGGAGAGATTATACTAGGTAAGATATGGCTTTTATAGACCCCTGCTCATGCTATGCTTAGAAATTGGTTATCTGATATGTAAGTTAAACAGAGGTTTGACCTTAGTTTGGTCAACTTTTTCACTACCCAGTGATCTCTCTTTTCCTTATGTTAATACACATTTCTGGTACCGATTGTTATAAATCTGTTCAGTTTTGTATGAAACTGCAGATGATGTCTACTCCTGAGTTGCTGTAACACCCCCAAAATTTGGTACAGCGAAAGACTATTCAAGCTTTCGAGGTGCTACGGGATTAATATGCATCACAAGTCATAAAGAACGAGATAATGTAAACATAATTTAAAATAGAACCATCCATGGTTTTTGAAGTTTACATTCATCCTAAATATCCAAAGTAAGGCCCAAAAATAAGTTTAAACATAGGTACACAATATAATATCAGAGTTTAGAGTAGATCCTTTAACCAAAATGCCTTGCCAAGCCTTCCAAATAAGCATTTCCAAGCATCACTTAATTACCTGAGAAAACGCGCTAAAAGTCAGCTTACGCTGGTGAGATCATAGGTTTAGATCAAAACGCAATAGTGGACTTACATGTTAAAACCCTTGCTATGCTAGACTAGTTCTCAAATCCGCAAATCAACGCCCTATAGGTGCACACTATAGTCTAATCTCATAATCTCAAAGAATAGCATACGCAAGAATGCGATATGCCCAGCATTCGTAAGGATACGACATGCTTTACGTAACATCATAATCAATCCAAAATCTCATATAATAGCATTGATGCGCGTGGATTGCAACACGCACTACGTTTTACCTCTCGAGGGATCTCGAGAAGCTTGCAATCCCCACCAGGCAGTGTACCTGACCGATGTAGTAAGTGTATGGCCAATACCGGGGGGATTGATCGTTCTCTCGCAGGGAATAGTGTTCGTTACGGCTAAAGGCTACTTAACTAGGTCTAAGGGTGGAGGAGACTCTTTTGTATTTTTTAGCTTTATTGAAAGCAGTAAAATCTCTGGTTTTACCGGGAGGAGAGGGCGGAATTAGTGCTAGTCAAAACTAACCCAAAAGTTAATTCTACTTTTAATCTACTATATCGACTGACCGTGCTTTGTATTTTTTTGGTTTTTGAGAAAATCAGGTGGTGGAGAGTAGTGTTTACTTAAGATTTCATGTTACTCCGCTAACTATCTTTACCAATTATTAGTATGTTGAGTTTGCGTGGGATGGACGGTGTATCCTAACAAATCGATAGGGATTGCGTTCATTTCCCTAACTCTATAAAATTCCTACCCACTCTATGAATGAATACGTCAAGCATTTGTAGGCTATTTTAAACATACTTTTGACCTTAGTTTAAGTGATTTATAGACCAAAAACTAATAAACGCCAAAGATATCTGTTTTTGTTGTTTGTGATCCGTGCAGGAAAAGGATTATTGCATAAATGACATGAAACCAAACCAAAAAAGCCCTAAAAAGAGCCAAAACGACGCGAGAATTGGAAAGAGTCAAAGAGAGCGAGTCAAAGATGAAATTTACTCAAGAAAAGCGCGTGACGATATTTCATACTTAACGGGCTCGGATATGAAAGAGATACTTAATTCGAAGATTAAAGATGGATCATGTATTAACTTCCCAAACTCGATGCAAGTGTACTTTTATATTCATTGAGACTTTTTGAAAGACTTCGTTAACATATTCCTCAAGATTTGCAAGACTTAAGTTTACTCTTTAGAAGTCGTTTATTTAGTAGGTAATTAGAAGTTTATGTGTCATCATAATCAAATAGAAGTTAAGGGGCTAGATGTAAAAAGGAAATCCACCAGGGAGACCTTAAAATACACCCTTAAGCTTCATTAAGGAGCTAGTCTTCATTTAGTTTTCATTATCATTTAATTTTATGTCAATTTACTTTACTTTCATTTAATGCTGTAATTTAAAATTTATGTCAATTTATTTTCATGTCTGATTTACTTATTGCATTTTTGCTTAATCTTACCATCTTTCTTTTACATCTTTACAGTTTTTATTAATTTCTTTGTCCCTTTGCATTTTTTTTATTGAGGTTCATAAAAAAGCTTATGGGTTAAGGCCTGGCAAAGAAAGCGTGGCAATTGGGCTTATTCTAGCTTATTTAGTGTCTTTAACGTTTATTTATCAAGTGTTTACCAAAGCTTGTTACCTTTATAAATTTTTTCACGTTAAATGTTTAGATCAGTGTTTTTTTAGGGTTAGTAGCGAGTATGGAATTTTTAGGGTTCAATAGCGAGTAGTTTCATCTAGCGAGTATGGGGAGTCAAAAGGCTATCGAGTTTTAGTCAAAAAACTGTCCTAGAGTTATTTTTTTTATTGTAGCGAGTGTTTTTTGTCATAGTCCTAGCGATGTTTTGTTCAAAGTATGCTACGGGATTAGGGTAAAAAAAAATTCATTAGCGATATTGGTTTTAAAGGTAGCGAGTTTGGTTTCTTTCCAAGTCTAGCGAGTTTGTTTTTTTTGGTAGCGAAGTTAGTTTTCGTGTCAGTTTCATTTGAGTCTAAAGTTGTTGAGTCTGTCTATTTTCTCCGCTGCTTATGCTTATTTCTTTCTCAGAGTCGAGTAAGACTTTTGTTTGTCCTGTCTTCGAGTGGAGTTTCGTTCAGTTCATTTCCTAAACGAAAACTCTGCCGAATTTCTTTTAATTTCTTTTTAACACTTAGTCTATTTTTTTTTAACTTGTTTTATTTCTTTTTAAAAACTTTACTTCACTCTTATCATAAATCTAAAACCACAAAAACATTTTACACTATTATTTATTTCATTTCTTTTATTTACTTTATCTTATTTTTTATTTCTTATTTTATTCTTTTTACGTTTAATGTTTTCTTTTCTCGTTCATTTAACTTTCTTACTACGTTTTACTTTCTAAAGTTTAAATAAATGAGTTTAGTAGCGTAAAACAAACCTAAAACATATCTTTAAAACCCATTCACATCAGCATAACTCACGGTTGAACGACTAAAGATCCATTTCAACACCTCGTTGGGATACCGAAACCCGGAGTTCAAGCTCACCGCTTGGTCGCCGACAGGTTTTTGCGCCGCTGCCGGGGACGGTTGATTAATATTAAGTGGTTGATCGTTCGGATTACTTGTGATTTGAAAGACCTTCTTTTAGAAGTTTAACGCTTTTCTTAAAAACAAAAACACAAAAAAATTATAAAAACCTATAAAAACCAAATATTTTCTCTTTCTTATAACTTATAAAAACCAAAAAAGATTTCTTTTCAACTTCGTGTTTGATTTGTATATTTCAACCTCCAAGTCTTAACTGAACGAGTTCGTCTTCTTCTTCCACAGTGCCAACAACCGCAGTCGTCGTAGACGGAGGCAAAGGAAACGTACCCGAGTTGACGTGATCTTCCTACTCCATCACCGAATGCCGACAACGCACAGCAGAATTGCTCCAATTCCTACCGAAGGATATGACGAGCTATTTCTTTACCCCAAATTCCTTTCGGGAATTTTGAGCT
The DNA here is from genome assembly GCA_014162995.1 of Artemisia annua. NCBI lineage: Eukaryota > Viridiplantae > Streptophyta > Magnoliopsida > Asterales > Asteraceae > Artemisia > Artemisia annua. The sequence continues at coordinate 13,363 of LBNU01004929.1, forward strand.
TGAAAAACCGGTTTGATTCAACTTGTCACTTCTTAATCAGATTTCCCAAAGGTTTTGAAACGGGACGATCCCATGCGCCCATCGTTTGTTCAACAAGTTAACTTCAACCATGAATTCAGAAGATGTCCCTCATGAAGCTATTAAGCTAATGCTCTTTCCCTTTTTCTCTAGAGGGGGCAGCCCGTGTTTGGCTCGAGAAAGAACCCCCTCGTTCCATTACCACTTAGGAAGAGCTTGTTTCAAAATTCGTTAATCATTTCTTTCCCCCATCCAAAACAACAAACCTAAAGAATGATATAACCAATTTTCAGCAACGTTTTGATGAAAGCTTTGGTGAGGCATGGGAACTTTTCAAGGATCTTCTTCGCAAGTGTCCTCACCATGGTTTCTCCGAATTGCACCAAATCGATACGTTTTATAACGCTTTGACTCAAAACGATCAAGATTCTTTGAACTCAGCCGCCGGTGGCAATATCTTGAATCGTACTCCACGGGATATTCTTACTATCATTGAGAACAAATCTAAGGTTCCGACTTCTCGTAACAAACCGAATGTTTCGAAAGCAACGTTGTTTAATCCTTCTTCTTCGACGTCATCGGCCCAACCATCGGAGATGGCCGAACTTACCGATGCTTTACGTTTGATGATGAAAGAGTTTAAGAACCAGAATCAGAAACCCGAGACCGTTAAAGTTGTTAATGAAGTGTGTGTGATTTGTGGCGGTCCCCATCAGTATTATAATTGTCAAGCCACCGATGGCCAAATTGGTAATGCTGACGTTGCAGCTGCCAACTTTATTCAAAACCAAGGTTTTAGACCTAACAACCAAATGGGACCACCAAGATTTCCACCATTGCAAACTCATCAAAACCGTTACCCTCAAAATAACCAAGGTTATCAAAACCAAGGTTACAACCAAAACCGAGCAACAAGCTACAATCAAAACCAAGGTTATCAAAATTATCAAAGTTCTCCACCCCAAAAACCTTTTAACCAACAACCACCACCAAGGTCAACGTCTCCTGAGCTCGCCAATTACATCAAAACCAATGACGTGAACATGCGAGCAATGCAAAACCAAATCAACAACTTGAAAGTTGACTTTAAGAAGGAAATCGACGCGTCAATGTCTCAACAGACTAATGAGCTTAAGCAAATGATGAATGCTTTTATGCAAATGAACCAGCCGTCATCGTCGAATTGTCTTCCGAGTAACACTATTGCTAACCCACGTGGAGATTTGAAAGCGATTAC
>LBNU01004929.1:20442-30442 GCA_014162995.1 Artemisia annua
CCAAAACATATCTTTAAACCCATTCACATCACATAACTCACGGTTTTGAACGACTAAGATCCATTCAACCCTCGTTGGGACTACGACCCGAGGTTCTTAAGCTTCACCGCTTAGTTTGCCTCATAAGGTCATGTTGGAAAACCTCATAAGGCCACAAAATTGGGTTTTTCAAATTTTAAGTATGCGTCTAGCTTCTATATCCATCAAATAAGCTTAGAAAAACAACTCCTAAAGTAAATCTAGCTAATAATCATCTTATAACCTCATAAGCCTAAAAAAGTAAACTCGTAAGATTTACAAAAACTAAATAAGCTCATAAGCTAATCGAAACACCCCCAAACAGATCAGCAAAACCCATACCATAAAATATGAATCAACATAACCATGTAAAAAGGTTATAATTGATGAGACGAAAAGTGTACCCGTTTTAGGGGGTCATTTAAGCCCTACTTCGATTAAATGTGATCAATAATGCCCTAAATCGTTCCTTTTGTCATTTTAGGTACTTTTGAGAAAAATTCTGGAAAACATGGATATTTGGACGTTTTTGGAGTATAAAAGTGAAGAAAACAACAAAGTCTCAAAAGAAGCTGGATTTCCTACCTGACGGCGTCAAAGTCACAAGGTGACGCCGTCAGCCAACATTGACAAAGGAGTAAAATCAGATTACACTAGACGCCCTATGAAGAAAACAACATGTTTACACATGACGGCGTCAGGTGTTAAATGGAGTAGGCCGTCAGGTGTAATGCTAAAGTGTGACGGCCTAGAGTAAATTAAAGGGTGACGGCGTCAGAAGTAGATCTAGGCCATCCGAGAACCCTAGTGGCGGCGAGTTGACGGCGTCAGACCCTATAACCTGACACTGTCAGAATGTATTTTCTATATATACTTTTCTATTTTTCCTTCATTAGTGTTAAACTTTTGGTCCAACTTAGGGCAAAACCCTAAAGACGAATTTTGCTGTAATTTTAAGGGTTTTCCACCCTTGAAACCTTCATGTTCAATTAAAGATAAGTCCTCACTTAAATTAATCAATATGTCTATGTGTTGGTTAATCATATCTTACGCTTGTCTTTCAATTAACATGCTAGGCTAGGTTTTTCTTGTGTTTGCTTATATCTAATGAAACCTAACTATTAATTATTGGTTGATTGGTGTGTTATTACTTGTTTGGGTGAATGTTTCATCAATGTTAGGCTTAAGAAAACTGGTGATACTCCTATATGGTAATACGCTTGAACGTCTTAAGAAACATGTAACCAAGGCATACTAGGTTATTAAGGTAGTATTTAACGCATGAGCCACTGTTTACAATCCCTATGATTATGTGTACGCATGATTGTAGGAGGAGATAAGAGCTCATAGAATTGGGGAGATATGTATGCCACTCCATGAATTGTTAAGGAATACACCCGTCATCCACGCAATTAATACACACACCAATTAACCGGTAAAAGATAGTTAGGGAGTAAGGAAGTCTAAGTAAACACACTTGTCTCCATATAAGTTTTCACAACCACAATAGTTTAGTTATTTTATTTTTATTGCAATTGTAGTTTTTGGGTTAGTTAACTAGCAACTAATTCTGCCCACTCCTTCAAAAACCGAGATTTTACTTGTTTTCTAAAAAAATATAAAAATACAAAAATAATCTTCCTTCACCCTTAGACCTATTAGAGTAGTTTTTCTAACCTAACGAACACTATTCCCTGTGAGAGAACGATCAATCCCCCGTACTTACCACTACACTATACTACACCGACCAGGTACACTGCCTGGTGGGATTGCAAGCTTCTCGAGATCCCTCGAGAGGTAAAGCCTATTGCGTGGTCGCAATCCCACGTCATCAAGTTTTTGGCGCCGCTGCCGGGGAATAGTTATTGTTTAGGTAGAATTTTTATTTTATTAGGTCTACTCACTAGATTCCTTTCTAGTGAGATTTTTATTTTATTTTTCTAGGATTTTCTTTAGTCTATCTTTTTCTTCGTGTTTTTGTTCGTAATCTTTACCATCCGCCATCATGGAAGGTGGTAACATCCTTGATCCCAACAACCTAATTCAACCAAACCACCCACCACAACCAAACCAACCTCCTAGACCCCGCACCTTAGGAGAGTATTCCCGACCTAGCCACCTTGGCTATCGAAACACCATTGAGCTCACTCAAGGAGCCAATGTCACTCCCTTGCGATCCGACACCATCCGGTTGGTGCAAAGCGGATGCGCATTCCATGGACTTCGTTCCGAAGATCCAAACCAACATCTCAAGGATTTCCTCAAAATCGTAGATTCCATAGACCTTGATGTTGCAACTCGAGAGACGACCCGATTGCGTCTCTTCCAATTCTCTCTACGGGACCAAGCTAGTCAATGGCTTGAGCGACTTCCCGCAGGATCCATCACCTCTTGGGACGATCTCACAACTCGTTTCCTTGCTCAATTTTTCCCACCGGGGAGAACTACCAAGCTAAGGAATGATATCTTGGCGTTCCAACAACGCCAAGGCGAAACCCTCTACGAGGCATGGACTCGATTCAAGGACTTACTCCAAAAAGTCCCTCACCATGGCATAGACCTTTGGCTCCAAGTCCAAATCTTCTATGACCATATCAATATCCCCACGAGGCAAACCATTGACCAAGCGGCCGGTGGCAAGCTACGTGATCTAAGTGCGGAACAATCATGGGATCTCCTAGAAGATCTTGCTCTATATGACAACGAAAGTTGGAATGATCCCCGTGATTTGAATAAAACGGTCAAGGCAATATCTTTGCCTTCGAATAATTCAAGCACTTCCGACCGTAGGATCATAGAACTTGAAGACCAAGTCAAGTTTCTCATGAAATCCTACGAGGCTCCTAACCCTTCAAGCCAAGTGAATAAAATCACTTCTTCGTGCGAATTATGTAGTGGTCCCCACGACACTCGTGATTGCATGGAACTCCCCGAACAAGCTTTTGCGGACTACGCATCCTCGCGTGCCGACGGAGCGCGAGACAAGTGGTACACTTTCAAACCCGAGCCAAATCCCTACGGTGATTCATACAACCCCTCATGGAAAAATTACCCAAACCTTAGGTGGAAGTCAAACCAAAACGTGCCACAAAACAATTCTTCCAACCCACCTAATCGTTTTCAACCCAATGGTTCAAGCTCGAACCGTACCTTCAACAACAATCCTTCCAACAACTATGGTAGTACCAATAACTTCGAAGGATTGATGTCCAATTTTATGGCATCTCAAGAAGCTCGTATAGCTAAATTCACATCCGAATTCAATCAACAACAAGTAGAGATGACCAATAAGATTGACAACTTATTGAAGGCCCTCAACAACTAAGTGCTATCACCTCCACATAAGGACGCTAGGACCACTAATAGTGGACCCCAAATCAAGGACCCTTCTTCATCCAAACATGTCCACTTCATCAACGTTGTAACCATTAGACCAATTGATAGAAGTGAGGATAATAGTGAACCTAAGGATGAGGTTAAGGAAGTAGAGGTTGATAGGAAAGATAAGGTAAGCGAAATAGAAGAAGTAGGTGATGAAGAGGACTACTTCAATAGGTTACCAACTAGGGAAGAGCGGGCATACCATAAAGATCTATTCGATGACTCCGAGACACCATACTTCCTAGGTAATCAGATTTTCAAAATAGGCGATCCTTCTAATCTCAACAAACCATGCAACGTCGGACATTTGCATGTGTGGAAAGCTTACATCGACCCTAGATCGCCCATAAACATCATGACTAGAGCCCAATACAACTTGATAATGAAAAATCAACTTGTGTATAGGATATTCCCGGATAAGGGATGGATTAATAACTTCACGGGAAGAGTTAAGGGATTACCGGTATATGTAGGGAACTTCACCTATGTCACCGACTTTGTGATTGTAGACGATATCCGCCCAATAGTCGATGCAAGTTTAACCCAGGTAGTTTTAGGCAAGCCATTTATCGAGGTCTCCAGAATGACTTATGAACCTTCCTTAGGGATAGTTAAATTTAAGGATAAGACCGATGAAGTAAACTACCAAATGCCATATAAGATAGAGCAATTCCAACTTGTCCAATGTTGAAAAGGAGCTCAAACAAGCGGTTTACTATAGGAACGATGAGGATAGGCGTAAGGGAGTAGACTATGTCATGGAAAGGATATTCGGTTTCTACAAGGATTGTTTGAAATTAGGACCGGAATATAATACCGGAAAAGAGGATGACATAGAAGCCACGACCAACGATGAAGTCACGTAGTGTACGTTGGCTTTGAGTCTAGCTACAAGACTCGTTAATAAAGAAAAGCGCTTCTTGGGAGGCAACCCATGCTTTGTGTGTTTGTTTGTTTATTTGCTTTTATTTGTTTCCGTATGTAAGTTATTTTTCTTGTTATTGATTCATGCTTCAAACTAACTTGTGAAAATGCTTTATTTTGTTTTTAACTTCGTCTTAACTACAATATAAAGGTATTTTGCAAACGATAAGTGTAAGGGAAATCTAAATCGGTTTATAAAGAACGAATGAACATGAATCATAACAATGTAAATTAACATACATATTAGTAATTGTTTGAGTCAAATGCTTGTATCGAGTCATAATGAATTTTTGCAGGAATTCCAGGAAGTAAGCTCTAGTTTTTCCAGAAATTTTTCCCAGAAATTTAACATGAGAATTCTGTCAGATCATTTCTGACGGTGTCAGGCATTACAACCTGACGGCGTCAGGCTATAATTTTCTGCAATTTTTGAAAGTTTTGTCTTTCTTCCGGAAACTTAAAAAGTTTTGTTAATTCTTTAACTTATAATCTCCAGGAATTCTGCAAAATATATTCATTCCACAAGCATTATATCCTATTATAGATTATACCGCCGATTTTATGCGAGGTTGGCCTTTATCTTTTTCAGGTTAACAGGTTATTTTGGACAAGAAGATGATTTATATTTTGGAAGGGAAGCTTTGAGCGTTCATCTTTCTTGGAAGAAGATCTAACCATGTTACTTCACTATCCACATCAAACGAATCAGGGGAGTATTTGATTTCATTCTTTCATTTTATATACTTTTACATCTTCTATTTGAACATTGGGGACAATGTTCGGTTTAAGTGTAATGGGGGTAAATGAAGGCACCGTAGAGAATACAATTGCGCTTGAGTTTTGTTTGTTTGATAGTAAATTTGTAATAAAACCGAGAGAAATATTTGTTAGGACAATTTTAGCGCCAATTTAAAATTTTTTACAACATTTAGAAGTGAAACTTTGGTCTTAATGAGCGTCTCATGGATAGGAAATTGTATGACTAGCACAAAACCGTACCACTAAAAAATTTTCCCCCAAATATGTGAGGTTCACCCCTAGAATTGGTAGAAAAAGCATCCATCTTTGGTGCTATGATGTGAGTACCGGTAGCACTTAGATTCTAGAACTTGCGTTAGGACCATCTCAAATCCACAAGTGAGACTACATTCGTGTAGTTAAGATCTACTATATGATAAGAGGCATTAGGATTAACCCATTGTTTTACACCCGTGTTTTTGTTATAATTACGTTGGCTACATTGGTCAAGTAATTCTCCCACACCCTTTGCGTTGTACCCATTTTTGGTACACGATACCCCAAGTACACCCCTCCGAGCCTATCTTTTCGTTTCGACCTTTGAGCATCTTACTCAAAGTGAGAATTTGTTACACCCCACTTAAATGTACACCCAAATCGCCTTAGCCTACCTTGTATGCACTCACCTTTAGTGCATTATTGTGACAACATTTGTGTTAAACCCTTAGTTAATTATCTAGTCGATTACATGGTTGCTAAGTCGAGTCATATCCTTGTACATATTGTTTTGGGACGATTGGGACTCATGGGTAAAGTACTAGTGTAATGGAGTAATGGGGAAGAACAACATTATTACCCCCATATGAGCTAAATGTTTTAAAAGTACTCCAAGTTTTTCAATTATCTTAATTCGAGTCATTAGAATAGTAATTGTAAAGTTATGTAAGAATTCAAGTGTAAGGGGAGAACCGAGTCCCCTATGATGTATTATTTTGGATGGTAGGGCAAGAGTGTATGAAAAAAAAAATCGAAAAATCAAGAAAAATTAAAAAAAAATAGAAAAAGAAAAGTAGAAAAACATACGGACTACCATCCCGTTTCCTTTTATGTTTCTTTTAAGTTTTTGTTATTTTGTTTTTAGCTTAAGATTGAGTCGAGTCTTGGCTTAGCAACGGTGTATAGTGCATGTATTTGATCATGATAATTAACTCGCCACCATTAAAATACCCTTTATTCCAACCAAACCGTGTTTATCATATCCCTAAACCTTACGTTATAACCCTTTGGAAAGCCCTCTTTGATAGTTTATCTTAGGTGCTTACGCCTAGTGGAGGAGTAATTGATCCTCCCAAGCCTATGGTAATCTATTTGCTATGACAGGTAGTGAGTGATATTTTCCGTTTTCATTTATGAGATATAATTCTATGACACTTGAGAGATGAGAGTATCCAAACACTATTTGTGAGGTGCTAGTGTATGATTTCCGTGCTTATTATGATTAGGGTCGAATGACTATTTGTTGTAATTACTTTTATATTTGTGTTAAATGACCCCTAACTTATATTTTGATTGGAATAAAAGCTCATTTGCTTGAGGACAAGCAAATCTCAAGTGTACGGGTATTTGATGAGACGAAAAGTGTACCCGTTTTAGGGGGTCATTTAAGCCCTAATTCGAGTAAATGTGATCAAATAATGCCCTAAATCGTTCCTTTTGTCATTTTAGGTACTTTTGAGAAGAATTATGGAAAACATGCATATTTGGACGTTTTTGGAGCATAAAAGTGAAGAAAACGACAAAGTCTCAAAAGAAGCTGGATTTCCTACCTGACGGCGTCAGAGTCACAAGGTGACGCCGTCAGCCAACGTTGACAAAGGAGTAAAATCAGATTACACTAGACGCCCTATGAAGAAAACAAGATGTTTACACCTGACGGCGTCAGGTGTTAAATGGAGTAGGCCGTCAAGTGTAATGCTAAAGAGTGACGGCCCAGAGTACATTAAAAGGTGAAGGCGTCTGAAGTAGATCTAGGCCATCCGAGAACCCTAATGGCGGTGAGCTGACGGCGTTAGACCCTATAACCTGACGCCGTCAGAATGTATTTTCTATATATACTTTTCTATTTTTCCTTCATTAGTGTGGAACTTTTGGTGCAACTTAGGGCAAAACCCTAAAGACGATTTTTGCTGTAATTTTAAGGGTTTTCCACCCTTGAAACCTTCATGTTCAATTAAAGATAAGTCCTCACTTAAATTAATCAATATGTCTATGTGTTGGTTACTCATATCTTATGCTTGTCTTTCAATTAACATGCTAGGCTAGGTTTTTCTTGTGTTTGCTTAGATCTAATGAAACCTAACTATTAATTATTGGTTGATTGGTGTGTTATTACTTGTTTGGGTGAATGTTTCATCAATGTTAGGCTTAAGAAAACTGGCGATACTCCTATATGGTAATACGCTTGAACGTCTTAAGAAACATGTAACCAAGGCATACTAGGTTATTAAGGTAGTATTTAACGCATGACCCACTGTTTACAATCCCTATGATTATGTGTACGCATGATTGTAGGAGGAGATAAGAGCTCATAGAATTGGAGAGATATGTATGCCACTCTATGAATTGTTAAGGAATACACCCGTCATCCACGCAATTAATACACACACCAATTAACCGTTAAAAGATAGTTAGGGAGTAAGGAAGTCTAAGTAAACACATTTGTCTCCATATAAGTTTTCACAACCACAATAGTTTAGTTATTTTATTTTTATTGCAATTGTAGTTTTTGGGTTAGTTGACTAGCAACTAATTCCGCCCACTCCTTCAAAAACCGTGATTTTACTTGCTTTCTAAAAAAATATAAAAATACAAAAATAATCTTCCTTCACCCTTAGACCTATTAGAGTAGTTTTTCTAACCTAACGAACACTATTCCCTGTGAGAGAACGATCAATCCCCTGTACTTACCACTACACTATACTACACGGACCAGGTACACTGCCTGGTGGGATTGCAAGCTTCTCGAGATCCCTCGAGAGGTAAACCCTGTTGCGTGGTCGCAATCCCACGTCATCAATAATCCATTTCAGCAAACTAAAAACCCGTCACAAAAATAAAAGTAGAAACTTAATGATCATACCTTGAGCTAAATTTTCTATAAAAAAACACGGCTCCGGGTGTGACGGCAGTGGTGCAGCTGCGGAACCTCTTCCTGCTTCTTCATCAACTGAAATGGGTAATCACACAAAACACATGTTATCACCAAATAACAAATAAACACGAAAAAAAATCAAAATAATAAAAACACATGACTGTAAATCAAACCTTTTTTTTTTACTCTAGCCTTCTTGAATCTCAGTCAAAAAAGTTGGAACCTGCAATTAAACTAAACCATAAATAAAAGCACAAACTTATAACTTGCCTCTTGATTAACTTACAAAAATCAAATAGATTTTAAAAAAATACCTCAAAAATCCGGCTGTTACCTTGCACTTCACCATCCTCTGTAATTAAGAGTCGTATTATAGCAGGAAAGGAATTTCATAACAAACACTAATATATATATGAATATATATAACAAAAGAAAAGAATATCAAAATTACATACATTTTTTATTCTAAAAAACCCCGAAATTGAAACCCTAGCTGTTGAAACCCTAACTCTTGCGTGCTCATGATCTATAGATGAAGGAGATGGATGGAGGGAGACGTTTCTGGAAAAATCTGGGAGAAAAGAGGCGGTGTATCCTTATTACCAGAAAGGAACCTGGGCCAAGGGGACTATTGGACCGCAAAATCAAATGGGCTGCTGAATTTGGGCTTCGGATACTGTAGATGGAACGGCGTCGTGTGATAGGAGGGCACAGTTAAACAGGTAAGCGAAGGCTCTCTCTCTCGCTCTGTGGTCTTGTGTGAACTCCTTTCCGCCCATTATTGATCTTCACTCTAAGTGAGCAAAAAATACCTGGGAACAATGAAAAAACAAAAAAAAAAAGATATCTCGGTACCTTACCAGGACTCTACCTAAGGCCTAAGTAAGGCCGACTGAGTCAACGAGTTAAAGAGGAAAACACGAAACAAAACAAAAGAACAGCCCGTACTCTCTATCTATCCAATTTCTTAATGAACTTAGAAGCAAATTGTTGTGTGGAGGAATCAATATCTCGACATAAGCCAAGAGGCAGATCTTGTGCCACTCCACCTGGTCCTATGAAACTGGCATGCATCCTGGCTCCCGAGACTCTTTCATAGAATTCCAACAATTTTTCCCGCTCCTCAAAAGCCCACAGGAACTTAACAACCAAAAAGCTCTGTGTCGAACTTCGGCCCCTCCGAGTTGGCCACGGGGCAACAGCCTCTGACGCCCCACACCGTTGTGACATGAGGGGGCTTTCCCAGCAGCCTACTTTGCCAAGAGGTGGCAGGAGCGCAACGACCTAGCCCAAACCTACTTAAACAACCTAAAGGCTTGGCCCGGTCTGAAGGCTCCTTGTTGTTCGGATCTTGACCGAGTCCGAGCTTCCCAAGCTCTATGTTGTTTTGGGAACTCTGCAAGGGTCTTACCACCTTCTTTATTTACTATATTTGAGTCTTTGGAATGGTGGATGGCAAAGGCCAACCGAGAGGAATGAAATAGCTCGACTATGAAAGAGAATGAATGGCTCAGGAATCAACTGGTGACTATTGGTATGTTTAGTCTGAACATACAGGGAATTGGAGGTAGCATTCTACTGATGTTAAGTCATGGACTGGTTTCTTCCGCCCTTTTTCTCTACTATTGATTCAATTCCAAAGATGGAGGAAGTGTTACCCAGCGTCGAAGTGAAGTTCCTTGTCTCAGCGTCCTCCTTCCTTTTGAAAGGGCCCCATTACTTTGGCAAAGAAGGCTCTTCCAATTCAGGAAGACTGATTTCGCCGGTTGGTCCAACCAAGAAAGACAT
>LBNU01004929.1:32942-39845 GCA_014162995.1 Artemisia annua
TCAAGGTATGAATGTATAATTAAGTTGAGTTGTTGATTTAGATAATACATGAACGTGCTTTATGTACCAAATATGTATTGTAGTGCCTATATGGGGAATTTTATGGTGGAAATTCTTAGCATGTGTCTTTGAATGAGTTAATGAAACTTGGCAGGTGTTGGGTTTCAAATAACCCCTTATGTAACACCCCGAAAATCGTAATGAAGCAGCGGAAGACTAATCGGGGTATTACATCTTAGAATCATAGTCATAATTATAGAAAACGACTCGAAAGAGACATTTTGAGAAAATTTGTTATCGTTCATCAAATATTAGAACAGAGTAGCAACAACGGTTCCAAACGGTTTAGTAATACATAATGAAAATGTTTAAATTTAAAGAAATGAATGATAACATTGTTGGGTGATATTGATAAGATGCCTTAGCCCACTCCGTGCCATTTGCTTCTTAGTTACCTGAGATAAAACATGCTAAAAAGGTCAACACAAAGGTTGAGTGAATCCATAGTGTTTAATTTATAATAGTTTGAACACAGTCAAATAGTAGTAAGCAAAAGCGTCGTAGTGTAAAACATTGCCCTAAGCCTCATGACACGCAAACCTTAACATAGGGTGATATCATAAAATGATATAATGCCTACACATGAAATGATGTAGGTGATAGTGCCCTCGTCGTAGGAGTTTGCCAACTTCCTATTTATATTCGAACAAAGTGCATTTGGTTACCATTTCAGCCAACTTCAAATGGGGCGTCAACTGCCAATAGATCTATTCACTAAATTCGCGTTCACTCGCCAAGTGATTAATGGTTCATGATATGAGGGACTTTTGGCAAGGTGTTAACTTAGCAATACCAATCAGGATAGCATACAGAAAAACATTGTGTCATTTATAGCATGTATCTCCCCACGGATTTGAAAACATAGTAAAGTGGGACTATGAACTCACCTTAGCAGTAGTAGTCTGAATGCAAAAAAAATCAAGTAGTAGGTGATAGCTCCGACGCGTGACCTAGATAGTATGGCATAATTTAGTTCATGGTTTCTAGTTTTAAGACTCGATGAAACATAAATAATGTTAAGAAGTTTCAAACGTTTATGTTATTGTTGCTTGTGTGGTGCGCTTTATGTTTAGAAATATTTTGTAAGTTATTGGCTCTTGGAAGTGCATACGTTTACATGAGAAATAACAAAAGCATCAAAAGAACAAATAAGATCTAGTTCGGCGATAATTGAGAGACAAAGTGGGGAAGGTAAAGAATACTTAGACGTCGTCGAATAAAGAATAATGTTATTAAAATTTTGCATGTATGTATAAAAGTTTATAAGTATTTATATAGAGTATTGGTTATAATTAAATCAGTGTGTAAAATAAATTTCTTTAAGTAAAACTTTATTTTAAAATATTTTTTTAAATATACTTGTAAGATTTTTTATAAATGGGGCTGACCCGCGTATATATACTATAGTGTGTACGAGATGACTAAGTGCCATATAAGGTAAATATAACTCGTTGTTAGTTAAATTTTTAGAGTATATAGGGAGTCGTATAAGTGTCGTAGTTTCATTGTTTGTGGAAGATTAACTTTAAATACTATTATAATTTATAATATTTTTATAAAATATATTTAGTAGATTTAAAGTATGTCGTAAATTAATGTCGAGTATAATAAGTCGAGTGTGGAGCATAATCGGTTGTTAATTCCCGTTGTTGTACTTTATAGTTGTATGCGTCGAACATATATAAGGTTGATTATGAGTTATATTTTAGTATTTGATGGAACGAGTTTAGTAGGTTAGTGTATGACGAACGGGTCGGAAAGGGTCGTGAATAGACAAGTCGGAATTCGATTCGACGAATTGTGAAGATGAGTCGCGTAGCAAAACAATAACACAAACACACTCTGTGTTTGTTTACATGTGTGGGCTGCGGCCCAAGGTGAACCCACAACTAGCCATGTGGCCCATCTTGAACAACCACACCCTAAGTTGTTAATGGGCTTGAGGCCCATGCGTGATCTGATTTCAAACACAGGGAAAGGAAAATGAATACTTCCTGGGGCAGTCATTGACGAGAGGAAAGGAGTCACGACGCAAGGTTTTAAATTCGACTCAAACTCTTTATCTAACAAGGCTTTAAGCCTCTTTCGAGGGCTGATGTTAGACCAAGTGACAAACACCTTCGGGGTGTCTTGATATGGCTGATACAACATCCAAACATACCCCTTTTGGGGTGCATCTTGGTGATCCGAAAAACAACACAATGCAATTCCCTTTAGAGGTTTAATTGTGTACCAAAGCAAAGAGTAATAACGTCCCTATGTGGGTTCGTTAACAACCAAAATAAAGAGTAACCCAACTCCTTGTTGGTGCCTCGTCGTGAGTCAAGCAAGACAACCATTATAACACAACCTATAATCGAATATATCAACTGCTTAAGTAGAACTAAATCTGAATTCGGCATCAAAAGTGAATGAGAAGTCGACACTATTTTAGCCAAGCACAATAAAAATAAACAGTTCCAAGATTAAATCTGAGACAAATAAATTCAACACACCCTTTATGTCGAGCGAGACACGACCAGGACCTACGCACCCTATGTGAACTGTTGTCGACTAAGAATGAAACCAAGCTATGGGTTACGAACTGAAATAACGCAGCAGTGAACAAGTTAACCAAACTAAGAACTTAGCCAAATAATATAGCACCTATAATCTGAGCCAATCTATTTTAGTTCAACCTTTAAGTTTAGCCACACAAACATTATAACTTACTCATCAAAATGTTAAATCGATTCACAATAGAAAAACCAACGAGACCATAAAAAAGATCAAAACTAATTAACACCAAAGAGAAATAGCTACAGATTCGAATGAAACCATAACAAGAATGGGACTAGATAATGAATGTATGAAAAATTTTGCATTCGCATAAACCCAGAACCTTAACACCAACATATATACAAGTTTAAATGAAACAAAACAACAATAGGATTTAGAACCTTACAACAAGAAGAGTTGAATAACAAGAAGACCAACTGGAACTCAAGAACTCGAACCCGAATCCGCCACAAGCAAATCCACACACCCTTCAAATTTCAATAAAATTTCTCTCTCAAAAACTACTAGTATTTTGAATGTGAAAGTTGTAGGATGTGTGGAAAAAAACCCATGGGGATCGAGCAGCTTATATAGACTCATTATAAGGAGGGTTTGATTCCGTCTCCTCTTGAGGTTAGTCGATCGTGTAGCCTAAAAGAGTAATGCTCAATCAAAGCCTAGTCACACCTTGGCTTGTGGTGTTGACCTTGAAGTCTCGACAAGAAGAGGGGAATCCCATCTATGGCGCTAGAATCGTCAGAACGGGGAAGAGGAGGGGGACCGATTGAGTTTTATCTTTATCATGGTGGAGCTCTGGTTCGATTCAGGAGAGTAGCAGGGGCTTGTCGCCCTTTTTCTTCTTTTGGGAATGAGAGAGAGAGAGATAGAAGCGGATGTATTTTATTAGGGTTCATAGATTGGTAAAGTAGCAAAAGGGATGGGTCGGGTTATGAGGTTCATAAGGACGATTTGTAGTTTACTTCATTTATTTCTTTTTTTTTTGTTTTAATTGTAATGTATTTTGTCTCATTTATTTGTGTAGGTAAATAAAAAGTGAAGGTTAAATAAAAGGTAGGGTGTGAGGATACTGTTGATTTTGAATTGCTCGGGGTGAATTAAACGAACCTCGGGTTTATATGTGTCCCGATATTTAATTATTAAACTTATGCCATACTTTCACGGTGTCGGTACGCGAGCAGTTTTAGTAAAATAGAAGGTGAGTTTCGCCACATTGTTTGTTTGACAATATTCATTGTTGCTTTACAGTATAAACGTAAGCAAAAGTTTAGATGTGAAAATAAGTGAAACTGCTGAATATCACATTTAATAATAAATTTTTCGGTCTTACAGGAAATAAATAACTTGGAAAATTTTGGGTTCTTACAGTACCTACCCCTAATTCTGAATTCCGTCCCGGAATTCTTAGTCCGTGGTAGTCGTTGGGGTCGTCTCGGTGAAAAGATGTGGATATTTGGCACGAATTCGGTCTTCTCGTTCCCATGTGTACTCTGGTCCTCTTTTAGAGTTCCATCGAACCTTAACGATGGGAATGCGGCTTTGTTTGAGTTGTTTCACATCTCGGTCCATTATCTCCACCGGTTCTTCGATAAAGTTGAGTTTCTCATCAAGCCGAAGTTCTTTTAATGGTATGACAAGAGTCTCGTCTGATAGGCACTTCTTCAGGTTGGACACGTGAAAGGTATCGTGTACTCTACTGAGCTCTTCAGGGAGTTCGAGTTTGTACGCCACTGGACCTACCCTTTCTAGGATCTTGAATGGTCCCACATACCTAGGATTTAACTTCCCACGCTTCCCAAATCTAATCGTTCCTTTCCAAGGGGACACCTTCAACATGACTCTATCTCCAACTTGGAATTCCATGGGTTTTCGCCTCACGTCGGCATAGCTCTTTTGTCGGTCACGGGCAGCTTGCAAACGTTGCCTAATTTGTACAATTTTCTCGGTGGTTTCATGGATAAGCTCGGGTCCTGTGATTTGCACATCTCCAACTTCTGCCCAACAAACGGGTGATCGGCACTTTCGACCATAAAGTGCTTCGAATGGTGCCGCCTTGATGCTAGCGTGGTAACTGTTGTTGTAAGAGAATTCTGCTAGGGGTAAGTGTTTATCCCAACGTTTCCCGAAATCAATCATACACGCTCTCAGCATATCCTCTAAGGTTTGGATGGTCCTTTCACTTTGGCCATCAGTTTGTGGATGGTACGCGGTGCTCATGTCTAACCGGGTACCCAAAGCTTTCTTTAATGACTGCCAGAAATTCGACGTGAATCGACTATCACGATCCGAGATGATGGAGATGGAAACTCCGTGTCGAGAGACTATTTCCTTCAAATATAGCTGGGCAAGAGTGCTCATCTCGTCAGTTTCCTTAATTGGCAAGAAATGTGCGGATTTAGTAAGACGATCAACAATGACCCATATAGTATCAAATCCAACCGATGTCTTAGGTAGTTTTGTGATGAAGTCCATTGTAATCCTTTCCCATTTCCACATTGGAAGTTCGGGTTGTATCAAAAAACCGGAAGGCTTTTGACACTCAGCTTTTACCCTTGAACATGTTAAACATTTCCCGACATACTCTGCGATGTCGGCTTTCATGTTTGGCCACCAATAAAGTTTCTTGAGATCTTGGTACATCTTATCAGAACCCGGGTGAATGGAATACTTAGATTTATGAGATTCGCACATGATGAGGTCACGAATCCCTCCATAGAGCGGAATCCAACTTCGCTCCTTGAAACACAACCTTCCGTCTGGTTTCTTTATAAAGCCATTCTCACTTTCTGGCATACCATAGATCTTCTCCTTTGGTCTGTTCTCTTCCTTGAGGGCTTCGATTTGAGCCTCGAGGATCTTTGATGGAAGTGGTGATCTAATTGTCATTCCTAGGGATTTGACTCTAAGAGGTTTAATTCGCTCCTTTAGGCTTAAGGCATCTGCCACGACATTTGCCTTTCCAGGATGATAGCGAATTTCACAGTCGTAGTCACTGAGTAACTCCAACCATCGGCGTTGCCTCATGTTCAACTCCTTCTGATCTAATATGTGTTGGAGGCTTTTGTGATCTGTAAACACCATGCATTTGGTGCCATACAGGTAGTGTGTCCACATTTTAAGAGCAAATACTACTGCTCCTAACTCAAGATCATGGGTTGTGTAGTTCTTCTCATGGGTTTTGAGTTGTCGGGAAGCATACGCGATAACCTTACTCCTTTGCATTAATACCGCGCCTAAACCCTGGTAGGATGCATCACAATATACCACGAAGTCTTCACTTCCTTCGGGTAGTGCTAAGATTTGAGCTTCGCAAAGTCTCTGCTTCAAAAGTTGGAACGACGATTCTTGCTCTTCTCCCCAGTCAAACATCTTCTTCTTTTGTGTCAATTCCGTCAAAGGTTTGGCGATCTTTGAGAAACCATCGATAAATCGTCGGTAATACCCAGCAAGACCTAAAAATTGGCGTATCTCTGTGGGACTTGTAGGAGATGCCCAATTTTTAACAGCTTCGATTTTGGCAGGATCCACGTGAATACCCTTACTGTCAATCACGTGCCCGAGGAATTGTACTTTCTCAATCCAAAAATCACACTTGGAAAATTTGGCATACAACTCCTCCTTTTTGAGCAGTTCTAGAATAGTCTTCAAATATTCCACGTGCTCTTCCTTGCTGCGGGAGTAAATGAGGATATCATCGATAAATACAATTACGAACTTGTCCAGATAAGGTTTGCACACTCGGTTCATCAAGTCCATAAACACCGCTGGTGCGTTAGTGAGACCGAAAGGCATTACTTGGAATTCGTAGTGGCCGTATCGTGTCCTGAAAGCTGTCTTAGGTATATCTTCTTCCCTGATTCTCAGTTGATGATAACCCGACCTCAGGTCAATTTTTGAGTAGACACTCGACCCTTGCAGTTGGTCGAACAAGTCATCGATTCTAGGTAATGGATATCGGTTTTTCACTGTAAGTTTGTTCAACTCACGGTAATCGATACACATCCGAAAAGTCTTGTCTTTCTTCTTGACAAACAACACCGGAGCTCCCCAAGGTGAAGAACTCGGACGAATGAATCCTTTATCTGACAATTCTTGCAATTGCTCAGATAACTCTTTCATCTCGGATGGTGCCAACCTATACGGCGCTTGCGCCACTGGCGCCGCTCCTGGTATTAACTCAATCTGAAATTCGACTTGCCGGGTTGGTGGGAGACCAGGCAACTCTTCGGGAAAGACTTCAGGGAAGTCCTTTACTACCGGCACGTCTTCAAGTCACTTCTCCTCCGA